>JAHZNE010000324.1:0-11514 GCA_027744055.1 Callyntrura sp. NNG-2020 | reverse complement strand
CTCTACTAATATTGTGACATGTGACGACTAGACCACCAGAGAAAAGGGGAAATGTGAAGCACCATCTCCGTCTATTGTTCTCTCTATCGCGGCGTCCTTTTCTGAATGCGACTGAAAACTCCAAAGTTTCTCTCTGTTTGTTTGTGACTAGTACAAGTCTACCTAAAGCGTGCCCACAGAAAAAAAGACGAACGAGAGAAGAGCAATGCAGAGACAAAGTGATCGTTATCACGCTAATATGATGGTGTGTACGGCGGAAAACTTGAGACGTGCTCTCTGCTTTGCATTGACTTTGTCCTATAATGAAAATGACTTTATGGAATTTCCGCGTGCATTTCGACATAAATAGTTAACAGGATGTATATACACACACCCGCTATAATAACAGAAACTCTCGGAGTCACTAACTACATGTTATAGGATTTTAACCGAGTAATTTTTGTGTGTGCAGCGGTGCAGCTCTAAACTGTTTTACGATGAGCGGGGCATACTACTACCACTGCTGCTACTATATCCCTTGAATTCCCAATTTTCCGGCTAAAGCGAATAAGCTGAAGAAAAGGATCATACTGACGACGATACTCGTTTGAAGAAAAACGGTGAAGTACGTTAACGGAGCGTGGAAGCATGTATTTTTTATTATCATTTCCTTTCATTTCTCTTTCTTCTCCGTGGAAAATAGCGTATTTCTATCTGGTCGGGTTGCAAAATGAAAACTTTTTTTCGGCCGATAAAATTGCCGAGGAATTGAGAGAGAGGGGAAAAGTCAAAGGATTTTGGTGTGCGTTGCCTGTTGAAATTGGCCGGTGGTACCTAGTCGTTTTTCCTTTCATAACAAATTGTTAAATGTGTACTAGTTTACGGTGAGTACATCTTACTACTCCGTGGAGAAATATTGTAGAATTCCCTTATCCCCCCAGAAAACGAATGAAGCTGAAACTGATGATTCCCCTGCATTCTTTCTGTATCTCTCTAAATAGTTTATCGTGCGGTAGCTGCGTACATATATTGCCAAAGTGTATCGGGGATGAGGATGATGATGATGATAATGATGATCCTTAAAAGGGAAAAATTTATATACATATAATAATAAACAGAATTCCAACAAGAGGAACGACCGGATGAGATGAAAACCTTGATTCTATCCTCTTCCGCTCTTATCTCGTAAAAAATACCTATGATGTGGCTTTCCTCGTATAAATGAAGTATTTTCTCTCGGCGTGTGTGTGTGATGCTATTTACCGCATACGCACGTTTGCTATTTGTGGTACGGATACACTTTCTCTTTCTTTCACTTATACATACACACACATGAAAGGATTTTCTCTGCTTTCTCATCGTCATCATCACCCGGAAAAACGGGGAAATTTCTAACATAAAAGAAGGAAATAGAAATTTCCATCAAGAACCGCTTTCAACTTCTCTTCCATCCGGGCAGAGTCGTTATCCATTTGCCACCACCCATTAAATAACGTACCCACGTAGGAGGCTGGTGATGATGGTTTGGTATGCTTATACGTCGACATTCCTTCATTTACATCCACGTTTTAGCCGGATTACGTTTGCGGTACGTGTTTTTCCTTGATAAATAGTAAAACACCCCCTCTACCACAATAGCAGGTTCATATAGCAGCATAAAGTTGCCTGGAAGCCATAGGGAAAGGACGCCGGCAAACAACAACAAAGACATTTCTTTTCTGTTGGGAGAAAGCGTGACAGAGATTCTCAAAGAGGTGGCGGAGGACAACGACGACATAAAAGAGAGAGAGAGAGAGAAAGAGAGAGAGGGAGAGAGAAAGAGAAGAAAATGATTTGATGTGGTGTGATATGATTTTAGCTAGCGAGAACGTAACTGAATTTTCCGTAACAATCACAAAAGCAGCATTAGCAACCCCGGATCATTTCATTCTTTGCTGAAGTCGATATTGAAGAAGAAAAAAAGTTGTATAAGGCTCCTTCCAGTTGGATAAACATTTTTGACGTTGTTGTTATTATAACCTTGTTGGCTGACACACTACCAGTCACATTTATAATCCATCGAGAGAAGAGATGCATTATATTATTCTCTCTACAGGAGAAACTGGCCGTCCCTTTAGGAAAGTAGCACGACATTGTGCCTTCCTCTGCTGACACTATAGACAAAGTAGTTGTTCTTCGTGGGAGAAAAGAAGCTGTTATTGTGTAATGCTAATGCTGCTGCTGCCACTACTGCTCCAGCTTGGCTCCCATGCTGAAGGTTGTTTCTCTCTGGGAGGAAAAAAAGTGAAACGTAAAAAGGAAGGATTACATTTCATAGGAAACCCCTCCAGCCTCTCAGACTGGGGGATTTATAAATAGGTACTTTTTGCCTTCGTGTCTTGTTTCCCGTTCCGTTGGAATTGCCCTGTCAGTCGGGAAACTTTCATTTTATCTGCAGTGCAGTTTTATAATCATATCTGTAGGCACCACCGGAATGGCCATAGCCAGGAGAATGTACACCATCTTTTTTGGCTAACGGAATAATTTCAGAGAGAGAGAGGGAGAGAGAGAGAAAGAGAGAGAAACTTTCCTACATTCCGGCCGTTGCGCATCAAATTCAGTATCCCAGACGACCATACAGATCCTACACCCAGAGAGAGAGAGTGTGTGACAAGCGGCAAAATGAGACACCAGTAACGTCACAGAATCTTATTTATTGTACAAACGAACGAAATTATCATTACCATCGTTTTTATTTTTATCGCTTTCCGCACAAAACCCCTCTGTTGTGTCGCGGGTGTCTAGCACAGCAGATCATGAGGATGGCGCTTTATCTGGAGTCCAGTTTTTCTCAATATTATGTTGAGTAAGGGTAAAATAAAACGATAACTAGATAAACTGGTGCTGTTATTATTATTATTATTATTATTATCACCGTTACAACTATACTACCGTGATCGTTATATTCCTCACAATCTTTATTGTATGTCGTGATCCCTCTGCCAAATCCCCTTCGTTTCATACCCGCTGCCAACAAGGTATCTCGAGAGGAAGAAAATGTGACTGATGATGAGAGCAATTTGTGGTTATTTTTCGGCAATGATTTTGAACTGCATTACTCTTTGTAGCTTTGCCTTTTTTCGGGTTGC
Source organism: Callyntrura sp. NNG-2020 (assembly GCA_027744055.1). NCBI lineage: Eukaryota > Metazoa > Arthropoda > Collembola > Entomobryomorpha > Paronellidae > Callyntrura > Callyntrura sp. NNG-2020. Next base: position 8,407 of record JAHZNE010000324.1, on the reverse strand, counting down.
TTTCACCATGTGAACGATATACACCTCCCCCCCCCGAAATTCGCTTTTGCCTACGACAATTACCTGCTTCCATCTCCCTGTATATGCAGGAGGCTCCATAAATACCAACGATTGCACTTGGTATGAAGTCGTTTCTTTTGGGAAAGTGTAATTACTTCATAAAATAAAAGGAAGAGTGAAATGGTGAGAGGAACACAACGGAAAATTGAGAACCTATTTAGATTGTTTACACTACAGCTATTCCCATTATTAACATTATTACCCTTTTTATTATTACAGTTGTTCCCAAATAAATCCGCTCCTCTGTCGTGCTCGGGTACATCAGTATAAATTATTCAAAGTGACTTGCCGAAAAAAAAGAGTCTCTGATTACAGTTTCCCCTTTGCTCTGATGTTGTTTTGACATTTTATTGCTGTTGTTTTGGGAAGCAACAACGTGAAGATACACAATGTTTTGACAAATGAACGTAAAACACGTAGATAGACACACAAGCCCACACAGACACACTTGTAAGAGGCGTAAACTCGTGAAAAATGCACGCCTCCTATAAAAAGTCCTTTTTTGTTACCCCTCCCCCTCTTCTCCTCCCGGGGTGGTACTCAAACGTGTAATGTGGGCTTCGCTGTGTTTATATACAAGCATGACTTATGTGAACATGTAAACATTGCAATTTAGAATGCATGAGAGAGCGTGCGGGAAACGTGGAAAATAAGTTTGCTTTGTTTTATCTTCCTCGCTACCTATTACTCCACCTTTTTTCTCTTTTCAAAACATTCCGCCATTTTTTTCTTCGTTACAGCCGAGATGGTTTACTTTCTACGTGTATACACAGGACACAGGAAACTGCGTAAAAAGAAACAGACGATCGCATCACATCATAAATTTTCTCTTTTTTTTTCTCTTTTTCTTTTTTCGCGCGCGTTTCGCCGTCTATCAGTCTTTGCCTTGTGTTTTTCATTTTCTTTTTGTTTTAACCATTCTCGACTGACATAAGATGTATTGTTTTTGAGGTAGTCGAGGAAAAAAAGGAAAGAACAATAAAAAACGGTCTAGTACACGAACACATTGAAAATGCAATTTTTCTCGGTATAACTTCATCATTTCCCTGAGTTTCTCCAGTTTGTATTTTTTGTTTGTTTTAACGTGTAACAAATAAGGACTTAGTACCATCATCAGATGAAAGGAAGACTATTTTAAGCGTATTTTTTAAAGCTGTTATCTCTTTTTGGACAACGTTCAAGGATTTGTCTTGTCGAGTGTGGAGCAATGGAACTTTTTTTTGTGTTGTTGGGGTGTGCAAACCAACGACTTTCCCTTTTTCTGGATACATTTCAAGTAGGTACTTTTTTCTTTATAAGACGACAAGAACAAAGATAACATGTGTGAGAACATGAGTAAAAAAGTAAATGTTTATAAGCACTTGGTATTATAAGGGTGTCTGTTTGTCCTATTGATCTTCCCTACTTGATCCCCTGAAATATTGAAGTATAAAAAACACAATATGTTTTTGTGTTATTTCTCCTTTTCACCTCCCTGTCAGGGAAAAATGAAAGTAACAAATTACATGTGGCATTTCTCTTGCAAACTAGGACGAGTAAGTGGGTTTAAATAAATAGGAAATAAACACTTTTTTTATTTGAAGCACCTTAATAAAGTAAATGGAAACTCTTCTAGCGTGCATGAACAGTAGCCAAGATATCAAGGGTGACTTTTTCCGTGGTATTTTTACTGGGAAATATATCCAGGCAAGAATGAAATAGAAAAGGAGATATTTAAAAGGGGAGATTTTAACAGAATTGGATCCGTTATCATGTAAAATCGTAGGAAAAGGTGAAAAGGGACCCTTTTGTGTGGTTTAAGTTGCCTTGTTGTATTGTTGGTCGGTTTATATTCCCATCTCACTGGTATGGCTTACTGGGTGTGTGGGTTGGTGGCGGAGAAAATAATCCTGCCAAAAAGGGGAAAAAATGAAAAGAAGCGCCAGAAATGAATCATCATCAACATGATGTGATTTTAAATGAGATCCGAACAGAAAGAAATAGTTACAGCGAAAGCTATTGTGAGTATAAAGTGTTCAATGTCCTTAGAATTTTCCTCTAGAGAAAGTAGGAATCCTGGAACGTAGTAAGTAGTTTTTGAGTTAAAAGTTTGAAGTTTGATTGTACTCTAGGAGCGGAGCGAATCTACAAAACTGGGTCGTAATTATTTCTGTTACTGGCTTGCTTGAAGCTCCGAGAGAGAGACAAAGAGAGAGAGAGAGAGAAAGGATAAAACAAACTTTTGATTGTTGCCATTCATTATTATTGTATTACAGTTGTTGCAAAAATTGCCGTTGTTTTTATCGTTTTATATTTCTTTCTGGAGGGAGACCAACTGGAAACGGAATAATACAAAAGCTTTGCTGGATACATACCCCAGCTACAGGAAACTGTCGTGGGAATTGGCTCCGAGCCAGAATTGTGTTGAGATTGCAAACTATTTTAAACTAGATAATATGGAAAAGGAAATCCGTCTAGAGGAGAACCTTGTGCTCCAACGAATATTTATATTGGTAGGATACGCTATCTAGATATTGTGTCTGTCTGAGGAACAGACAGGATTCCTGTTAGAAAAAATAATCAAATGTAAAAAGTAAGTTTTTCCAAGTTTTCGTCAGTCATGACTTGTATTCAATGCCAGCAATTTTGTAAAATGCTGCTTAATCAACCGTGTTTATGGGACCACCTGTATGTTCCGGGGAAGAGAAACAATTTTCTAATTGAACCGGGAGCAAAACGGGATGTTGATAGTGGGCAGAACAGTAAACATGTCTTGGATGATTCTGCCAATTAGTACACATTCGTGGAACTAAAGTAATAAAACAAAATGACAGTAATTGTCCTTGTCTCCCCAAAAACAAGCCAGTCGTTTTAAGAGCAGCAGTATTTAGCGACATGCTTTAAATTATGAAACATGTCCAGGCATCCGCGGAAAGGTACAATCAGCGTTGTTGCTTATCAGTAGATTTTTTTTAGATCACACTCACAGTAATATTCTCTAAAGTTAGCAGGTAAATAGATTCCAGCTCGTCTTTTCAATGTTCACGAGATTGCATTTTGTAAAACGTAGTAGCCATCACTGTTAAGGTGGCTGTTTGGTGTCATTGTATCAATGATATCGTACTGAATAGAAAAATATGTACGGTTTACCTTAACCGTAACGTAACCACTAACCCCAACAGCAGATAAACAACAAAAAATATTGTTACTTCTCTCTCGGTAACATTGTTAAATAATTATTACTTTCCGTATGCATTGCCTGTTTCAGAAAGCGATAGAAAAGCTACCTACCGCATAACCTGATATGTGTAGTTTTCAATTTTTTCTGGATGGCGTCATAATTCATATACTTATATTAAGCCAATTAAAACGTACCTGTTTGTAAAATTCGGGTACAACAATCCATGACCTTATAATAGGGACAATGGTACCCTCTGGCAATTTTTAGCAATGCGTATAATTTATTTTAATCTTACGCCGTGGCAGTCTAAATCCCCTACATACGCTCCAGCTCGCGCAAACATTTGATTCGCATTACCACAAGGCTGAATAACTTGCTCCCTTTTATTCCCCTATAATTTATCCTGATCGTAATTATATGCCCCCAGTCGTGGTTCCCTGTAAAGACATTTTAGCATAAACATATTTAAGTGTCTTGCAGAAGCTGGATACATTTTCGAATCAGTGGTGGTGTAATAGTCCGCATCACAATAAAATGTAGATAAAACATGCTACATTTACATTTTGTTTAGATTCTTGGTCGTACATGAAAGTATAATGAAGTGTGGCGGGACGGTACACAAACTCATATTAAGATGCCATTCAAAGACACAAAACAAAAATTGCTCCCATTTTTCTTTTTATTCCCAAACTTTTCTCTTTCCTCCCCATCCTTTGGAATTCCACCGGTTCAGTTTCTTTCCCCCCAACAATGTGCACCCAAGCATAACTTATGTTGTTATAACTTTCCCTAACCAAAAAAAACTTGCAGAACAGAACAAACGTTGAGCAGAAAACCGATGAATGTTAGTCTGGTTGCGGTAGTACTTTTTTTTATCGACAAAATAAAACTAATGACTTAATTTCCTTACGGTTCTCCCAGCAAATATTGCGTACATTCCTGTACAGTTTTGCATATAAAAGAAGGATAATGCGGCTGCTTGAGTAAGCAAACATGAAAAGACTATTGAACTTTTTTTAAAGCCTACTTACTCTACTTGTTAATAGTATTCATAACATATACTATCCATGTTTGCCCGCTAATGGAAAGTTTCGCAACAGGAGTACTAAAACAACCGTGGAGAGTTAGGGACTACCAACATGGAGAACCTTCAGCAAACAGCAGCATTAACAGTGGTGGGGGCTCCATTTCAAGTTTTGAATATTTTATGCTTCTATCCGATCAATGCTGTTACTTTTCAGTGAGTTACTGAGAATAAAATTCAACAATGTTAAACGATACTATCGTCATCATCATCATCGTCGTTGTCCTCGTCGTCGGCATTTATCTATAGCATGTTATCAGACAAGTTGTTTTGTTCTACCGGCACCGCCATTACTCTCCGCAATCAACTCTGGCCATATTTCGTGTGCTTAAAACTATTGTCAAATTATGTCACGCTCTTTTGTTTTCCCTAAACTCCTCACTGTCTACAACAAGTAAAAACTTGAGCACTGCACTTGGAACTGCAGTGGGAACGATAATAATAGAGACGAGGAGGAAAACACGCACAAAAACAAATAGATGGGAGACTAGTGGAGAAAATGCAAAGTGGAAACAAATTTCCCTTATCCTTTAGACCATCTACAATGTGTGCTGCGCCACGAGCTTGAAAATGTACTTTTTCATCCTTTCTAGAACGATTGTGTAATTAATGCGCATGCAAAATTAAGCAGAATATTTAAAATGTCAGAGCAGCAAGTAGCATTACATTAAAGTCTGCCTAAGCGAGAGAAACGTTGCATGCATATATATGTAGGGAGTTCGAGCGTTTGTTTTTTTTGCTGCGGGGTTTCCCCTGCTTTGAATGGGATGGGTGTTGCCGTTTCCACCTTTCACCCTTTTCTCCTGCTGCTGCTGAGAGTGCGGTGGCCTACCGGAAAACTGCATTTGTTTCGTCGAAACTGGGAGGAAGCAAAAAAAACTCGCGGACGACCGGGAAGGTTTATTTGGGTGCGTCGCGACAGTGAAAAAAGGTTTTTAGTCAGGGAATTTGCAACAAGACGAAATATTTTTTTAAAACGAGTAGTCGTGTAGTAGTATTCTTCTATTGTGGCAGCCACAATCAACACCCTATACTACCGAATCCGACCAACCAAAGTGGCAGTACGGTTGGATGGTTACAAGTAGAATACATTACAAAATTTTCACTTTCTCTGCAAATTCTCTAGAGACTAATCCCACTCCCTACGATATATATGGGTACAGTATTGACAGTAGTAGGAATACTAATGTTCTCACACGACCATGGCGGAACTGCACGACTATAAGAGCATTTTATAAGGCTGTTGATGATGAAAATGCAAAATAGGGTATAAATGAAAGAAAGGAAAGGAGAAAGAAAGAAAGTAAGAACAACCGTAAAGCAATATTGAGAACATTTTGTAAACTTCACTTCAAATTTCCTTTTACTCCATTTTCACCCTACTGCACTGTACTTTTTCTGGGTACATGTGAAGGAGGGGATTTTCATGTCAGTTTCCTTTTGCATTTGCACCGAGTACCACCACCACCAGTATCAATGACAACTGTGGCAGGATAAAAGCAGTAACCATTATGTTGTATGCAAATTAAAGTGAAATATGGGTTCTGTTCAAGTCTTCCAATTAAAAGTAATGTTACTCTTGTAAGTACAAGTACTACAGACAGTACCAGTACTGCTACCACAAAGAACGGAAGATGAAATGAGAGTGATGGAAAGTGTAGTATAGATTGTCGTTGCATAATAATGGCGTGTAATATTGCAGGGGAGTGTGTGCGCGCCTATATGTGAGCATGAACGGTCATAACCTCGTTTAAATTGCCACCACTTCCGCTAGCTAAGTAGCTATACCAGTGTTAGTAGTGGTGGGGAGGTTGCCACTACCGCCATTATTTTACTGCATCTACCGTCAGTGAGTTAGCCCATTGGAAAAGGGGGGTAATACAACCCAGAAAGAAATGTCTGCCTAATGGTTTTGTACTTCATGATGGGGTATAGCACTCCATGTCGACAATTTAATTTCACTGGCGAAACTTTTTATTATTAATACTGTTAATGGGCATTTTTATACTTTTGTTCTGTACATATTACAAAATTTATTACTGTAATGGTTTGTTTGAGAAAAAAACATTCAATGAAAATTAAATGGGACATTATGCAAGTGACATTGGTGCCAACTGCCAACTCTTTACTTGATAAACGGGCATCAAAGTGGGCATGTGCATTACATAAATTATATTGGGATCGTGACAAACTAAGTAAAATAATTACTGCTACATTGGTGTTTATTTGGTATATAAAATTTAATACTGTGGAGAAACCATGACAACATTTGTTATCGTATACTGCAGCGAAATCCCACACAAGATTTTTTTAAAACCATTCCAGTACAATTTTCACATAAAAACGTTCAGAGTTAAAAGCTTTCTATACTAAAACATTAATGAAAACAAACCCAAACAGATTGGAAAACAGTGTGGGAAAACACCTACTTCACTTTATAGCTTACTGGTGTTATTCAAATTTTTTACGGTGTTATAAATTAACATAAAAGGGATTTTAAGATTTACTAATTAACTACAACTCTTGCAGCTTTGTTTGGAAGCATTACATCAAGAACGTATTTATTTATACATATCTTTCGTAAACAAATTATCTATATGATAATTTATGAATTCAAGTCAATGGTGTTTAAAGCCACTAGATCATCAGATTAATCTTTAAACATTAACATTTGAGCACTAAACTATGCATTATTATTATTGTTTTGCTTTTAAAGTCAAATTCTTCTTATTTCTTCTCTTACATATACATAATAGCAACAACATCAGCCAACGAGTTACCCGCATGTGATAATTACTGATCTTTGGTGAATCTCAAAGATACAAAAAAGAGGAAAACGAATTATATGGAATTTATTGAATTTACGACAAACTCTGGTCCGTATGTAAAAAAGTTACAATTTTTGTCAAATTATAAAAAAATTATGCATTCCTTATGGATAATTGTTAAGTAATTTAGGAAACCTTACAAAATTGGATCGATTGTATGCATTGCCCATGTTATAAAACCAACGGACCTAAACTTTGAAACATAACAAAAAACTTGTTGTCGCAAGATATAGAATAATTAACGACTTGTATGTAGTAATCATTGTAGCATGTATTTTGTTGTTTTAATGAATTCAAAATATAAATATGTAAAGTAAGCAAGTCTGCTAGTTCGCTGCATTGTAAACTCGAGTTGAAGGACAACGCTTGTTCACTTTAATTCAGCATTTGTCAAAAGTCTTCTGTGAATGCATCGAAGTCTGTGAATTCATTCGAGATTGTATTGGAGAAAGGCTTTATTTCTCTTGAGTTCGCCACAATATGTTTGCAATTACTAAACAATCTGTTCTACGATGTGAATCAGTTAGTTGTATCATCATCTTTTTAACGGCGTGCTAACTAAGAAATAATCTATCGGAACCGTTTGTGAAGAACACTCAATAGTTTATTTAAAGCGCACAGTATAGTTATGAAATTAACTAAAAGGGATATTTATTCTTTAATAGTCATAGCAAGTGCATTAAATCATTTTGCAATACCACTTTCCCCCACTTTCCTAACTTTTCATTGTAATTCGTTATTGTAACTCCTGCTCAGCAAATGAAATCATTCCAAAAAGTATTTTGCCCCATAATATGGTATAATGGTAACGACGTGATTTGAAGACGGTAAAGTTAACAAGCCTCCAACATTACCACCCATACCCGCAAGGTATAGATGGCGAGGACTAATAAACATACATGCATATGGATGTTATCGCACCAATTGTTTTATCGTTTTTTCCTGCCACATGCTCACATCATATAAGCATACTAAAATTAGTCGCTCTATTGGTGGTGATACATAGCGCGACCTTGTAATACAAATACATTTCAGTTTTTTACATGCCGGTCATATGGCTTACACGTACCCACCTGTCGTTGGACTTCGATCATAATATATTACCCATTAACCGCAAGTCCGCCCAACCTTCATGTACTCACCAAACGAATTTATGGATCACGCTAAGGAATCGTTGAATAACGGTACATATAACATATATACCCAGTTAGCAACACTATTACCTGACATGTTTTCCTTTTTTGTCAAATGTCTACTACCCCCTTCCTCCTCTTG
>JAHZNE010000323.1:0-20148 GCA_027744055.1 Callyntrura sp. NNG-2020 | reverse complement strand
CATTTCTTTTATACAACAACACAACACCAAACTACATAGTCAACAACCGCACCAGCCCCAGCCATCATCATCAGCAGCAGTATCAACGAAAGCAAACCCGAACCACGCTTTTTTATAAAGCTTCTGAGAGAGTCCCCCCCATTACACTTTCTTGTTTTGAGATACGGGGTGATATAATATATCATTGCCAAAAGCACCACGACTCCTCCATTTGCAACGCGCCGCTACTTGCTCCCACAACCATAAGCTAAGAAAATGATAACTTGCTTTGCCACTGCTACTCCTGCCAATTGCCAGATATGCTTACCTATAAGTACTAAACAGTACGCATCACTTTCCACGATTAGACTGTTACTACCATCGAGGGTGTTGGTCGTCGCTACAAAATAAATACGAGGAAAAGAAAGATGAAGAGGAAAACGGAGTGTGGAGAGTGGCAAGTGTGCGGATTTGCTCGTGACTCTCGTTGTTATTATCATATCAACGGTTTCTCTAGCTTTTAAAAAGCCAAATTGCAAACTTATACATATGCACACATAAATGCCACGTTAAATTCGTTTCGCCACGCTTCATTTCCCTTTTCAACTTCTCCTCGCACATAATAACTCACAGGAAATCGGGAAAGGAAACACTTCTCCGCTTTCCTTGCTTCCCTGCTTTTGTAGACACGTTGCGATGTTTGTTTTCATCTCTCCGTGAAAAAAAAACTCGGCAACAGCAACAGCAACGTGATACCGAAAGCACGCATACAGAATGTACGTAGCAGGTTTTCCTTGCATACCCAATTTGAGGAGGCAGCGAAAGAGTGACGATAGCAATGGTCGTGGCACGGTTCTATGAAGCTTCCATGATGTATTGTGGTTCCTGTGGGTTTTCGAAGGAAAAGGGATTACTGTCACGGGCGTATTGTGTGTACCCTACTACTGATGCATAAATATACACACATATCAACCAACAAATGTTGCAACCACTCATAATGATACCGAGAAAAAACCGCATAGAGGTATGTTTGCCATGGACGTTGTTTTTCTCCATTTGTTAATAGGGAAGATGCGCTATATACAATAGTCATGTAAAACTTACACACGGTTTTACAAGTCGCACGAATAAAGTAAATAGGCCGTGGTACAAAAGAAAAGAGGATGAATGATCTTATCACATATTCACACAAAAGCAGCAGCTGAGACTCTTCGCTCTCTCTCTCTCTCGCGTAACTTTTCTATCTTTTTGCGTTTGTGGAAAATAAAGGAGAAGCGAGGGAGTATGTAGTTAGGACTAGAATAAGACCAAGGGAAAAGGAGAAAGCATTTTCCCCCGGTTTCAGCTCACTCATCTCAGCTTTGAAATTTCCCCGAAAAGTCCGCCGTGGCAGTGGCAGAGTTGCCTGCATTTGTTGTACTACCGTAGAGCAGCAGCGGAGCAACACAAACATGAAAATAAAAATACTCCAGTCTCCCAAGCAGGAAGCATTAAATGATAGCATAATTCTCGAATTTTCTCGATTTCGGGGAAACCTAGATGAGCTTTAAGCCTGTTCCTGAGCGCTTTCTCTTCTCTTCGCAGTGACTCTTCACACAAATAAACTGGGTTTCTAGTTTAATCGGAATCGGGCCCACGTACGCATATAAAGATTAACAAGTAGAATGCATGGACTACTATGGATGAATGGATGAATGGCATCCATGCGATAAAAAAGTACAAGCAGACTTCGTGCGAGACATGATGGAATCAAGTCTTACTGAAGTTCGCATAAATTGGGAACACTAAACCAAACCACGCTATATGTCATGTTATACATGTATATATGTGGTGGTAGTGTGGTATCATCAAGCTATTTGTTGGCATTCTTATCCACACACACAGTTTTTTCGACGTGGTCTTTTTGTTATTTGAATGAAATGGACAAGTGGGACATAAATAAAAAGAGCAAAGATAGCAACGTGTTCCACTCGGTCTCTGTCTTAACCACACCACACCACCACATAAATTGGAAGATAAATAGCAAGTCTCAAATGAGTAAGTATACACCGTGTCATTTCAAGGTTTTGAATGAATGAATGCCAGAATGCTTGTCGGATAGGCAGGCGGGTTCAAATTAAATCCAGAAAAATCTCCATTATAGGCAGTTGGAATAAAAAAAAGGCAAATAGAAAAGGAGGTATGGATATTTTAATTTATATATTGCGCGTGTATTATTTGCATGTTGGTATTCATCCATCCTCTCTGAAAACTGAGAACCACCACCGCCGCCACGCACAGGAGAGATGACTGGTGGTGGTGGTGTTGCTGTTGTTGGTAAAGTTGAGTGGAAGACGATGCATGTGGCAAATCGTGAAAATGTAATCCTCACAAAGGAAAGATGCGATACTCGTTTTACGGCGTAAATATGTACATACAAATGGTTGGAGCGTAATAAAAATATATGCTAAGCGGACTAGTTTCATCCAACGTGGAAAGAACCACCGATTCAGCAACTTCAACTGCTTAAATCATGCCACTACTGAAAAAAAATATCCAAAGCTCGCCGCAGGGAATCTGAAAAAGATATTTTGTGGTGGTAATATGCGGTAATAAAATTATATAAACATGTCAAAATGTTACGTGCATTCATTCATGCATACGTGTTTTCCTGCGATTTTTTCAGCTTGCAGGCGTGTGTATCCCTCATTCTTGTATCCAGTTCCTTGCCGACTTGACTCGGTGTAAAAATTTGGGTATAAATTGTGTGTGACTCTGTGAGGTTGGACTGTGTGTGTTTGCCACTATGAATGAAGAACGAAATAGATGTTTGTCAAAATGATGATGACGATGCAGATCGTTTTTTAATCTCAAAATGTACCATGTTTCCTCTGGCATTTTTGTAGGTAAATTTTGCCAACTTCTGGTTAAGCACATATGATTTCACAATTTTGTAATTAAACTCGTGTCTAAGCGCTATTCGTTCCTGTGACGTTCGTTTGTGCCCTTCCTAGGGTGATGGTAGGGCAATACGCAATATTTCGAGCATTCAGCGTAAAATATTATCATGAATATTAGGGAAATAAATGGATTTCGTACGTTTATGTAAAGAGTAAAAGGTAGGGTGCTCCCCCGTGCTATTTCGCTGCTAAAATAAATATGAACAGTGGCGATGTATGCGTTTGCGTTATATGGTGTTATCAGTGTTCACTGAGTTGTAATTAAGGAAGAATGTTGAGTTTTTATCTGGTAGAGAGGAGATAGACATGATGTTCATAAGAATGTGAAATCATGTGTGTGTGTATATATATGCATGTACCTTATATATATTTTGCTTCTTTTATGTGGCGGAGAACGTCAAACNTAATTAAGGAAGAATGTTGAGTTTTTATCTGGTAGAGAGGAGATAGACATGATGTTCATAAGAATGTGAAATCATGTGTGTGTGTATATATATGCATGTACCTTATATATATTTTGCTTCTTTTATGTGGCGGAGAACGTCAAACAAGCTCATGTAGTTTTTTTGGCTTTGAGGCTGCACGTGCAGACGGCGACGACGAGGAAAGAAAAGAGATTTACTAAGTTTTCCATGTGAAAGAGGAGTGAGAGCGAAGCATCAAAACAAACAAGACAAAAAAGACATTTGGTACACTTGGTAAAACAAACGTTAGAGAGAAGATGGGTTATAGGATCACCTATATACCTTCGAAATGAAGGTATGTATGTACCTTTCCTATATGCGGAGTTTCTCGTAGCGGAATAGAGCTGCGGACTATTGAGAATTTGAAATTGTTTCATTCTTCTTTGCCCCTTTATCCTCCCATCGTGTCTGTGTGAATGTAGAACGCGCAGAAAAAATAACTAATAGGAGAGAAGAGAAACGACATGCGGAAAAACGGAGAGAGAGAGAGAGCGAGAGGAGAGAGAGTTGTGAGATTGAAATTGGTGGCTTGGCGTGCCTGTTTCCTTCTAAGTTTTTGCCTGTGTAAAGGAAAATGATGAACACGAGAAGAAAAGAAAGTCCTATCTTTTGTTGAAGAATGAGCAAGATCGGAACTTGGAACACACACACTCACACTCACACACAAGCTGGCAGGAACTCTCAGAAGTAGTATTTTGGTTTCAGCGAGCGAAACCCAAGTAAAGTCTCACTAGAGTTGCACGTGCGAGTTCGTCAGGTTTGACCTGGTAAAAAAACTGACTGAGTGACTGCCTTTGCCAGTGTTGCCGATGATGATACTTATGTATAACGTGGTGTATAACTCATCGTAGAGGCCGTATGGACAAACAGAGAGCCAGTGATAGGGTATCGTAATATTGTATTAGTCGCGCTGTTGGTGTGTGGAGACGAGAGAGAGGTCTGCTTTGACGTTTGTTTCTTCTGGCTCTCTGGAGTGGTAAAATGGAATGTGTGGGCTCGTTTTCGCAGTCGTTTCGTTCCTGTCGACGACGTGTGCTATGGTTTATGTGTAGGTGGAAAAGCATCTATTTAGGGTGGATTTTACACAATATATCTGTTTGGCGAATGATGAGCTCGACCAGTTTGGTTCGGTTTACGTAATACAGTTTTCCAGCAGCTCTCTTTCCTCTCTGTCTCTCTCTCAGAGAGAATTCCGGTGTGGGGTAGTAAAGAGTAATAAGGAGAGTACAATATCTCTCATCTCACCTACAATGATTGCCACTACTATAACCACCTATAAAAATCGTTGACGATGCGGCGTGGCACAGTGCACAAAAGTGGACCATTAGCCACTTGGTTCAAGTCTCACGTACACCCACTCTTTTCGTACATGATTGAGTACGCACATACATTATTTTACGAGCATGTACTGCACTGCCTAAACCTATACACCCTCTTTTCCTGTTCTTTCACCCGCCTGCCATCTCTCTCTCTCTCTCTCTCTCATCTTTTCAAACTAATCCACATCCCGTCTCCTGTGCCGATTGCCGATAGCACAAAAAAACCAATTCAATCCGAGTTGCAAATTGTGCCTGCAATACATAAAAAGCACGTTTTCCCAAAATATGGATGAATGTTCTGTCTCCCGTCAATCCAGAAAAGAAACCTTATCAAATCCCTTTTCCGCTACGATAATATTCATTTCTCACATCCCAGTCATTTCATAAGCTCATCCCACATAATTTCAGCTAGCACACATGGCGCCACGGAATGTGTGTATTGGAGTTATCATTTTAAAATCTGACATACCCACTTGCGTTAATGCTTTGTTCAATTAATACTGAACTGCCAGAGCTAGTTTTTGTTGTAACCATTAACTCAATTACACGCTGATAAGAGCGATCCTCGTCAAAATGATTAAACTACCACGGTTTTGCATTCAAGAAACGCAATAAATTTTTGTTCAATTAATACTGAACTGCCAGAGCTAGTTTTTGTTGTAACCATTAACTCAATTACACGCTGATAAGAGCGATCCTCGTCAAAATGATTAAACTACCACGGTTTTGCATTCAAAAAACGCAATAAATTACTATTGATTGTTATTGAAATCTGAAGCATTATCATGGTCGATCAAACAAAATAGTTGGATCATTCCACCGCCTCCTCTCACCTGCCACTGCCACTAAATACGCTTTCGGTCTCCGTCGTCCTCTTCATGGCATATGTCGTGGGATGGTGATATTTTCACAATTAGATTAGTGCCTTCACAATTTTCTAGTTCGCCGAGAGAATCTCATTCTTTTCAAACAAACAAAGAACAAGTGAGGATGATCCTCCTGGTGGTGATGATGATAGTGATAAAAGAAGAGCAAAACTCTGCACCATCGGTAAACAATATATAATATAGCAATTGGATACCAAAAGCTGTTGAGGTCAGTTTTGATGATGAGAGGTGATTCTGCCACCCTCTTTTTGTTCCCTTGTATAAATGCATGTGATCTGAATGCTAAATAAATTACCTGTCAAGTGGGAGCACAACAACCAGTCGTCAGTCGAGGGGATAAACGTTGGAATTTAGTGGGGTTTTTCTGCCTACAAAAGGTATGCGCAAACAAATCTTTATCTTTTAAGCAACAGAAAAAGCCCACTGTGGCAGGCTACCTTTTTTTATCTTCAACTGCACCTGTGTCTGCTGCAGTCCCAGGCCTGGCGTGTGTGTAGTATTGAATACTCTCCGCTTTGCCTGCTTATTATTACTACTTGTCCCTCTTAACTAGCACCATTGTACGAAAATCGTAAATTAGAACGGTTGACTTCGGCATTCTTCATGGGATATAGAGATATAGCTTGCGTGAGTGTATCTGTGTAAAATCGGATTTATGAGGTCGTGCCGATGCTATCGTGAAAAGACACTACTACTTGATTAACTTCTTTATACACATCAATAATGGACCGATTGTCACCTTTGTGACAAGCACAAACTGATGGTTATTGGTCGTTGGAATGGTGGTGGTGGCAGGTTTTTTTGTGGCGCGGTCATTTATTGGCTTTGTGACGTATCTGCCCACAGAAAAGGACGCATTATACGTCATATATCAAGTGTAATTCATTAGAGAAATAAAAATAAGGTAATGTGCTGTCATTATCAGCGCATTTCTTTCGCTCCCAAATGTTTTATAACTTTCTTTCTGTTGAGAGGAGAGTAGTGCGCTTGTGTTAGAGTCAAATGAAGAGGAAAGGCATAAAAAAGTAATTTGAATTTTACGTTAACATTTCGTGGTAAATTAGAGGTGAAGGCGTCTTTGGTAAACTGCCAGCGGTGTTCAAGTCAAGGGCAGACACAAACAAATACGTTACGCTCGCACAGGTGTGCTCAGAAAAAAAATATTTGGTCAAAATTACTACCACATCTCACCTTACTACCTTGTCCATCTTACCGTTGGGAAAAAACAACAACAAAAAAAGTAATTCATGGATTCTTTCTCCTTCTTTCAACTTCGAGTTTTTTTCGCTGAATTGTAAGGTATACGTAGATTTATTCTTCTCGCCTACAATTGAGGACATATTTCAAGACAAATTTCTTTATAATAATCAGCGTGGCTGTTGTAGCTGATGGGTACAAAAGGCAAACACTTGCACACATACACACACACACACACAATGTTACAAAATATTTAAGTAAAAAATCATTTCCTCTTCGTCTGTGTCGGGGTCTTCAAAATTGGCCTCGAGAAAGAGTTGCTACTATTATCTTATCATCATCATCGTCGTCGTCATCATCCTCATCGTGGTTCGAAGGGACTGCACACTGATGATCGAATCACGAACATGAGTAAAGTTGGTAGCAAACCAACAATCAGACATGCAAACACACCAGCAAAGTCATTTGACGCAGTTGTTGATGATGGCCAGATAATGATTGTGAAGGAAAGCAATTTCCGAGGGAGCAAATCGCTACTATCCTACATTGACTGAATGCTCAGAGGAGTTAAAGAACAGTAGCATATAGTTTGCAGTCTCTGCATAGTAAGTTTAGAGAGGAGGTGTTACACTAGTACTCCCGAGTGTAAATTTCAAAAGTATTCATCTGTCAAGAAAGATGGTTTTCAGCCCACAAGGATAATATTATACTAATTTGAATGTTGCGTAGAAAAAGCACTTTGAATGTAAAATTTGGTGAATCGGTACAAGTACAACCTGTATTAAATCTGAAGTTTCTTACACATTTTCAGCGCTTTTTACTAGAGGAGATGCACAGAGATGCTTGTCGGAATAACGATTTTCCTCAGTAAATTAATATCATCCTGCGACGACGACGAAGAGATATTATGTATATGTGTGTACTCCTACCTCCGATGAACCGATTATACTATTGCCTCTTCACCACAAACCGTAACCAATTTATAACCGTGTTCAATTAGATTAAGAGAGCAGAGGGGAAACCGACGTCTAGTCGAAATACTAGAAAGCACTTACATCGTCCTCGGGATGAAAAGCAACCAAAATGTTTCTTCTTCTTCTTTCGTGGAAAGGTAAAAGTTACGAGCAAAGGGGTAATTTCAAAAGAAAATAAAAGTCTTACCATCTTAACAGGTATGTTATTCCTCGCCTTAAAAATGTACAAAAAAATTATTTTGGCTTAATATCTCTTCACTCCTGTCCTGGAAAACGTATGCGTGATATACATGAACCTGCCCAGGTACATGGGATGGGGATATGTATATTACGCTCTTTATGTAAAACTTTAAAATCTTAAACCGGAGCACACCTGTTGTTGTAATTACATACGACTACAGTGTATTATACCCGACACGCCAAGCAGCAGCAGTGGGAGATTATTTAACAATCTCAGCCAGCCTTCCACGACGCAAAGACGCGCAACACATGCATACTTCATACATTCGTCCAGCCCTGAAAATTAAAATTCTCAGAATACCGTTATGCTAAAGTAATCTGTTGGAAAATTTTCTATTCTAAAATGATAATCCGGCATCATTTGTCTCTTCCTTGTTTTGCTATTTGCTTTGCTATTTTATCTTCCATCTAACAACCTTTGGGAATGCCCGTGAAAATGAGTAGTTGGTTAATATCCCTACTATATATATATTGTAGACACCCTGTGTGTATTGGCAATGGGCCATGTTGTATTACTTATAGTCGACATTTTTCAGAAACTACAAGCATTACATTATGTGAGACATAGTGTGCGTGTAAATATTATTAACAGCAATTATGAATAGCCACAAATCACCTGCCTGTGCCATAACTGGTTATACCAAGTTTTAAAACAAACTGTCATACCACTAGTCTGTTGTGGGGTATATGGTACAACTTAACTTGATGTAAATCAAATCATGTGCATAAAGTATCATCGTTCACTTTCCCGTTACTCGCATTTTTAAAATAAACTGCATCACTTTACATGTCACACAACCATAATTTACGTAATGTCATCAAATTCATCATGGTCACAGGCAATTATTGTCTTTCACACTTGGCCTAATGAAATGTTAATGTAAAGGTAATCCATAAATTACTTTTTTTCAATCGCTTCGTGCTATATTCAATTACCCATGATTAACCAAGTTTAATTTCACGTTTCAATGATTCCCCTCCGCTTTGTGTTGCTTGAAACGATCTCATTTTTTATTATCTCACTCCAGTAACGATTAATAATACATTTCACAAAGAGTCACTCGTCACACACATTGGCAACAATAAAAAAGGGAGATTGGCAAGCAAGGCAAAACCTTTGTTGCGAAAAAAAAATTGCAAAAAAAAAGCTGCGTGATGTTTTTCAGGTGCCAATGCAATTTTATTACCCCTTTTTGTACTTTTTCAACTTGATTTGTACATCTGAACCATGGTGTGTTTTCCCCATAAAACACGAATAAAAACGCCGTAAATATGCCCACATAAAATACAGTGTGTGTTTGCATTGGAAATGATGAGTAATATAAAAACGAAGCGAGAATCCTGCCATCAGCATCATCATCATCATCATTATTATCGTCATCAAGGTAAACACAACAAAACAAAAGGCTCGTCTGTCTCTGTTTTTATAACATAATCCACTCACTCGTGTGAAACCTGGTCGTTATATTACTTTGCATACGTGCTGTCGAGTCAGATACATCAGCCTTCAATTTCTATTTACACCATTACTATCATCATCAGCTCGTGTGTGAGCGTGGCTTGGCATATTATATCATCATACAGTTGTTGGCGATAGAAGGAAAACTTTACTCTTGGCTTAAACTTGGTACGTAGTACGTACACACACACTCACCACTTGTGTTATTCTGAGAAACTACGTTACAATTTTATATGCATGATGTGATATTGTTTATACTCAACTCTTGTGTCGTCTCGTCGTAGTAGTTGATGTGTTTATAAGTTGTGCCAGCACTTGAACTGGTGGTGCGTTATGGCATGGCATGGCTCATTCAAATTTTATTTGAAACTACAAAACAGCACCAGCACCACCAGCAGCGTGTCTACTGTCGTTATTATCATCGTCAACAACGGCAGCGGCGGCGGCGGCAGGAGCAGCAGCAGCAGAAACTCTCGTTCTTTTATTCTATGCACGAGTTTTAGTCGTTCCAAACAAACTGAAAAAAAACGCTTTTCCTTTTCTTGCTTTTCTGTCTTGCCTGCTTCCTTTACCTGACGTGTGTTTGTTCATCGTTCGCTTCGTTTCGTTCCTGTTGCTCACGTTCACGAGGGATGTAGTAATAATGAATGACTGTGGTGCACTTACCTATTTATGTGTTCATGCAGCAGTCAATTCCATTGCCACCGTCGTCATCACTTCAACCCTAACAGGGAGAGAAGAAGAAAAAAACCAAGTGCGCAGTACAACTGACCGGACACAAAAAGTAGTATTGGTGCCTATCTCTATATACGCCGCAGGATTATTACAAACATTTATTTTTAAATATTAGATTGTCTTTATGCTACGCATTTATTGTTTTTTATTTATTTTGGCTATAAAATCGCTTATAGAGCGCGTGTCACATGCAGTGGTGGTAAAGGTTATTGTCTTGTCGTCGTCCCCTGCATAATACGTGCGTGCGTGCATATAGTCTTGTGTAATTAATGCTCCATAGGGCTGCAGCAGCAGGACAAAGGAAAAAATATGGAAAACGCACTGTGTAATAAGTAATAACACCTACTCCCTTTCCCGTCGTTCCTTCTTTACTTAAAACTATTGCTTTATCAATTTAGCAACTGCCAAAGAAGGCAAGCGGGGCCGACACAAATTACATTGACATGTATAAACGATAAACGCATATTGGGTATTTTATGATGCTTGCAAGGCATGCACATGAATATTGCTTGAGTAGAAGAACACACCACGACGACTACCACGAGTAGAGAGGGGCTAGAAAAAAAAACTGCCGGAATGGAGTCGTGAAAAGGAACGTGTCTTTATAATTATTGCCGAACCAATAATATATAACTTGCCACCTCTCATACTCACTCAAAATTTTCTCTTCAAAACGCAGTAAGTGATGTGAAAAGTGCCACCGATAATTTTCCAGCTGTCAAATTCGTTTTGTACAGCCTTTTTAACGTGGTGTCGCTATTACCGCTTAAATCGGCAAAAAGAGAGCGTGCATGGATTATTCCTCTCAGGAGGGAAATAATGCCGACTAGCTAAAATGCCTTCCACGACGACGACGACGACTTGTGATGTGTGAGAGTAGACTGGTACCCCAAAAAAAGTTTTAATTGACTTACGTCATCTTTTATTACTTTGCCTCAATTTATACCTTCCATCATGAATATGTTTATGAGAATTTAAAACGTTTTTCATTTCGTGTTTTTCTACCAGTCAAAGTACGCGACGGTAAGTTGGTATTTATGAGCCTTGCGTACGTATGCATGATGGATTTTAAGGACAAAAATAATCTGCTTTACTCTGGTTTCGTCTTGCGAACGAGTGAGCGAGCACACACGCTGCCGCTTTTATCACATCAAATTGCTACTACCACCAACACATGCAAAATGACTTTTCATGACACGACATACCAAAGGAACCCTAAAGCTTCAGCCGAGCCGAGCCAGTACATAAAGAGGTAAAACACTAAAGCTTTTCATGATGATGAACTACATAGTGTACGACCAGCATGCACATAGTACCTACGTCTCTGATCTAGTGATCAGAAGGATTAATTATCTTTTGACAGCTTTACAAAAGTTTTTACAAATTAGGGTTGTTTTATGTTAAAAGTTGACCGTGTCAACGCCTACCACGCCTACCACGCCTACCCGACCCTTAGGAATTTTCCAAAACAAATGCATATAACAATTTCGTTTAGCTGACTGTCCAAAAACTCTCCTCAGACTGAAATTCAAGTTGTGTAATAATTAACCGCAAGTAAAATAATGAAGTTGAGTGCACTGGAGTTTTTATTTGCGCTGCACTGAGATCGACGTGAGAATTTTACACGTTTAGTTACGTATTGAATTAACGAGCAAAAAAGCATTGACCCTTTGACAGCCTCTCGTGGTCATCGGTCATCGGAACCAGCCAATCTTGGCGAAACTTGGCATACTTATTTAAATTCACAATGAACTCATGTGTGTAGATAGGTTTAACCTAATTGGAACAAGTTTGAAAATTTGACCCTTGCTGGTCGTAAATAACAATAAGCTCCTCACTCCACCACCACACACTCCATCTCACTCACTCCTCTTTGCCAGGTGCATATAAATTGCGGGCTGCACTATTCATCAGTGGAGTCCTAAGAGGTAGAAGCAATAACAATATTAATGGTAGTGGGAGCGTGCATATTATCGCTCGTTTCAATGGCCTGAGAATTATGTCACGATTTTCTTTTTTCTATTCCAAATATCCCCATCCACACACACTCATGTACATTTTTACGATGAGGAGACACGAGCAGCAGCGTGCAGCAAGCCAACAAAAAAAACAACTTATTACTAAACCCACTTGTTTTATACCTCTTCTTATGATGCTTTTCGTTATGATGTCAATTGGCCAATCATGACGAAAATGTGAGCGGCATTGTTCCAACAACAGGGCAATAATGTAGGTAGATAAGCTAATGTGAATGGATACAGAGGTACGTATCATTCATGGAAAACTTGGAAACGTGACTGTAATCGTGCGAGACAAGTCTTGTGGCGGTGTGTGCATGTATTTCTCTCTGTAATGAAATGGCATCAGCATCAGCGCACAGAAAGTACATGCCACATACCCATTATTACAATAGCAGCGCTTTTCCAATCTTTTATCATCATCATCACACCATATTTTACTTTGAATTAGTCACAAAGTCACAAGTGTGTACAAGTCGTTTCTTCTTAATGCACACACGGCATACACACTCATGCGGGTGAATTAATGTGGTTCATTTAGCTAGTTGGAAAGACAACGAACTTATAAGCCGTCATGATCATGCCTGGTAAGTACCTCAGATAAATCTTGTTTTATGTTCATTTGTTTTTGTGTTGACTATCTTGCTTTTCTCTCGCTCTCTCTCTCTCTCCTCTCACTCTCTCTCCTACATATTACGATGACGACTTCGACCACGAAGAGGTGGTGGTGGTGGTGGTATTGGTGTTGATGATGATGATCGTCTGATATAATCATCATATAATGTGTTCAAGTGGTTGCCAGTTTTTTTCCTTAATGGTACAATCATGAGGGCTAAATTACTCTTCTCCATTTCCCACACGTGCAAGTGAGCGACGACAGGACAGGAGTTCGTAGAAAAGAAATAAAGATAGGAGGGCGGTGGAGGTAATTTCGAGTAAGGTACACATATACTTGGTATATGTACACTGTGAGAACAACCAGCGGCATGCCGTAGTCGTCACAAAAAAGAACTTTTGAAATGCTAAAATAGCGATTCAAGTTTAGTTTGTAGTAGTAATGAGATGAGGATGAGAGAAATATGGAGGAGTAGCTTGTATGTACACACATACACACAAATGCACACATGAATGGCAAATAAGTAATGTAAGCAAAAAAAGACGGCTTGGCTTTTTGGCTCTCGTCATCATCATCGCCATGTCTTAAAGGGAATATAATAATAATAATAATAATAATAACAAAAAGTGTAATAGCTCGAGTTGCTGGTGTCTTGTGACTAACTCTGTGGTACCGCTGCACTGAAAAAGCATGCAGCATAGAAGACGGTAGAATACACTCACTCACACGACTTTTTCCCCGAGTTGTAGTAAAGATGTGACGTGAATAATATGGGAATGTGTGTAACTTTTTTTCTGTAGAACAGCAAACTTTTTTTCTTCCTCCTTGTAAATACGCCTTGGCGAAAGAGAAAAAGAGATGAGTGACTGACTGACAAGTACAGCTTAGCCAGGCCATGCGAGCCAGGCCAAAATTTGCTCCTGCTGTTGCGGCATCGTCTGTTTGTGGAGAAACGACGTGGTACATGGATAATCTCTAGTAGAAAAAAAGGAGAGAATAACTATGCAGAAGTGGTTGGCTGTGTGGTGTATAAGTATTGGAACTATGCATGTACTACCGACAATAACGTGGGGCCCATGGGTCTTCCCACATTCTTAGAAAAAAGTCATGTCATGTGCATGTTACCTAGTTCTGCTCCGAGAAGAAAAACGCTTTTTCTCCTTTTCTTCTCTCCTCGGCGAGAGTGTGTGGAATCGGAGAGGAGTTTAGCATACAAATGGGAATAATATGTGCAGCTTTTAATATTATTATTCTTGTATGTTTGGATGGTATATTATGTACTTAGTGAAAAGGAGATTATGCCACCTACAACGAACGCAACAACGTCGTCGGACGAGAAAACACAGGCTCACAGAGAGAAACGTATAATCATAAAAACTGATGCTTCTGCCGCTGCTTCTGCTGCTCGAAAGAAGCTTTTTACAGTAAAAAGGACGACAACCGAGAGAGAGAGAGAGAAGGTTTTCAAGTAGAAATGTGTATGTTGCATAGGCATATATAGGAGTGATACGTGTGCCACCGTGGATTTTTAAGCGTGCACACTCCCAGTGTGCATAGTACCCCATTCAAACGATCAGCATCATCATGCCGGATCGTCAACGTCGTCATAACCAAAGCGTAAGTGTTATTCCTTGTTCCACTTTTTCCTATATGGATAAAGATGAAGCCATACTAATCTATGATACCTATTATAACTTTTAACGTCTTCCAAGAAGTAGAAGTTTGTGGTAATACCAGGGCTCAACTAACTCGCACTTCTGAAAAACGAATGGGAGTGAGTGAGTGAACCGAGCAACTTAAGAAGACGCTGTAGGTAGGTAGACTCAAACACACGCCGCCACATTTTCCTTATTCTTCGCACACACACACACACACACTCACTCCAACAACTACGTATTTTTGTGACCGACCACATCGTATCTTTTGTCGTCATCAGGCTCTCCCTCGTCTTCGACGAGAGCGCTTGATGGTCGGCACAAAAGTTATCATCATCTAATGAGATATGCAAATGTGCATGTCTACACCCACCAACGATTTTCAGCTGCTATAATATCGCTCATTCCTCCCTTTTTCTTTAAAGGACATCGTCGAAGCAGAGTTAGTGAGTAGTGAGCAGTATTGGGCAAAATGGTAATAACAATAATAAGCAGGCAAGCATGCACATCACATTGCTCATAAAAAGTAACAATGTTTTCGGCGGTGGCGGTGGTGGATGCTGCGCGTTAAGTGGAGGAAGAAGAAAGGAGCAGCGGAGAACGGATTGTCATGAAGGAGATGAATGAATGTATGCGCATACACACACACACACACGTTTTTATACATGTGTGTGGGGATGACCTGATCCTGATAGCGACATTATTACCATCAGCAAAAAGGAGGAGGCTTTCCCTTGTTTGTTGCTCCATGTGGCAAACCATTATGATGATCATCATCGTCGTCATTACAAACATCATGATGATCGCCATCGTCATCGTCGTCATCATCATCCTGATCATCGTCGTGGTTGCCTCCTGCACGAGAACGCCAAGTCCTTATTTTCGGATTTGCATGTATCTTCATCTAAACTATGAACGGACTTTCAAGAAGAAAAAAGCGATTGCTACAGATTAAGTAAGTAGGAAGAAGAAGGAGTAGCAAGCAAAAGCAGCTTGTGTCCAAGAGGAGTAGGATTTTTTCTCTCTTTTATAAAGAGAACGGATGATGTTTTTGTGTCTTTTTATTTGGACGACGTTGATCATCATGATGGTGTGTGGTAAATGTACTTCTGGTAGTGATGATGATGCAGTGGGCGCTTTCCCTTTTTAGTATCATCACCAACAGAGAACTAATATTAACTTCACCAAGTGCCAAAACTAGAATCAGCCGCTGTTTCACTGATACTTAATGTTTGTAGTGGGGAGGTTGTTGGTTGGATAGAAATGCGTATGTGCCGCTGTACCAAAGGAGACAGACCTGCAGACTAGAGTTTGGCTGTTTAGCATAGATCAAGTAATACACACGACGACGACGACGATGCGATGAGATCTTATAATAGTTTATGCTGCTTACGTGCGCCATATATACCGAACCACCACCCTTTACTATTGCTACACATTGTGCATTTACGTGGTGTTCTTTCTTTTTTTTTAAAGATATGCATAATTGCTGTGTAGCAGTGTCTCGCAATGGCATTTTTGAGTGATTCAGCGTCTTGACGAGGATATGAAATTGGGCGGAGTGGCGTAACTTCTCATCATCCAATTTAAGCCATTCATACTTACAAGATGTGAGGATAAAAATCTAAATGCGCGTGCATATCTCTCTCTAGCCATTAAAAGGAGTGGAAGCACACTGCGGCGATGATGGAATCAAGTGGAAGGACCACGCAAAAAAGCGCTTAAAACTTTGACATCATTGTACTTTGTACTAGTAATGGCAATCATAATGGTAATATGGATTATAAAAAGGAGCATACATAGAACGACGACGCTCGTATAATCGTTATATATCACGGTCGGTGCATCACTTCTGTGGGTTGGGGAGTTTTAAACGGAGATAGGGTCAAGAGAGGTCTTTTTTCTTGTATCGTCAAGATTGTGTGATTATACTTATCCGACAGAAAAGGAAACGCAAAGAATAATCCAGGGCGCATGGGTAACCCAACTACGTAACTGCCCTCCCGTCCAAGTGTATATATATCGAATACAACAAGCTAAGACGCAGTTTTGATAATAAATATTCGTGATAATAAAAGAGAGAGAGAAAAAATAAATGAAGAATTTGCTTCTTATCTTTGATAAGAGCGAAGAGAGGGAGAGAGAGAGAGAGAGACAGAACAGCCCACAACCTAGAAAAAATGAGTGACTTAATTTGGATTTGACAGGATAGGGGTCATCCCATCGTCTGCATTATCATCACCGTCATCGCGTTCTCTTGGTTCATTCGTTCGTTGCTGCTCGAACAAGTGGAATGGCTTGGAGGAGCGACGTTGTCTTGTCTGTCATGTTAAAAATAAAGACAAGATCAGAAGGAGTACAAAATGCGTTATGCTTTGTGTGTGTGTCTGTGTGTGTATGTATGCATTTAGATAATTGTAATGATACATGACTTGTTTTCCTCGCATAATATCCTCAAGGATTACGGTATTATGGTATAAATTAGTGGTTTCTGTTGTTTTGCCGTGCTGATGTTCCTTCTTCTCCCACAGTGCATCCATCGCCGCCGCCATTTCATCTAACAAAAACTTTTTACCAAATCCCATTTGCAAAAAATTAGTTTTTGTTCTTCTTTGCTGTCTCTCCTTACAAGTTACACGTACGTAAAATATGTTTGTAAAGGAATGCGTCGTTTTTTTTTGCTTGAACGCGTCAACGGAAGCAGGGTATCGTTTATAAAAGCGTATTTGGTAGTGATGGAGGTATAAATAGATAGTCGACAGGCGACATTATAGCAGCTAATATAAAATGTAATGAGGAATCAAAAAGTCGGATTAGTCGGTGGAGGAATTGAATTCGCCTGTTGTAATTCTCAAAAGAAGTTCATCTGTACACACACACAATGTGTTAGAGACAGACAAAATGGAATTCGTGAGTATAATAACATTACATTAAACAACATGCCTTCTTTTTTCGTGTTTTTGCCTCGTCGTAATGGTCGCTCTCTTGAGAACAAAGTAATTTTCTTCTTTAAAGAAAAGCACATATCTCCCAACCATATTTCTTCAGTCTTGTCAAACAAAACAGTCATTTCCTCTATCCTCTCTCCAAGATCAGCAATTCCGACATCTTCATCACTCTTTTAAGCGTACGAAGGCGAGAGGAAAATGATCAAGGAGAACAAGAAAAGAAGAAGGAAGTCAAGTGAGTGTGCATAGCATTATTGCAGCACGAAAAGAGAGAGAAAAGACGCACACACGGCATATTTAGAAGGTTCACACACACACACACAACCAGACATTCTCAAGATAAACTTTACTTCCTTTGTGACTTGGCACGAGATTCGACGATCCTGCTGCTGCTGCTGCTTTCTTTCCATGAAAAAGTGTGAACAAGGCAGTGAAATCTATGCGAAAAGATAGAGATACCGAATACCGCGAGGTATCACGGTGTAATTTGCCAACTATCCGGGTACATGCTATAGGGCGACTAGTGTCAGGATAGATATCGTACGAAAGACTTGATAGAACTCTCCTGCACTGACGCCGTAAAAAGGGAATGACTGCATACTAAAGTAATTTCTTCTCTTTTTTATTTTCCTCTTCTGGTTACGATGAAAGAGGAGAGCGAGTGGCGCAGCAGTGATGATGGTGGGAACAGATGCTGATAATAATCTTATTACTATATAGGTAGTAGTAGGTAGACTTGCATAAACGGGCTGCTGTGCATTTCCCACTGTGAGCCATTAAGTGTTTCACAGGGTATATGAATTTATGTATGTATCTACAACTACTTACGATGGAAGCTGGTGGCAAGTAGAATAGCCAAATCATTGGAAACTGAAACTGAACTGAAATACATGATATGATGAAGGATGATTTCAAAAACAAGACGCAACACGGTCCTTTGGGACGCAATTCTAGGACGATTATACTGCCCATTTAATATACATTCATTGTTTAAATAGGTCAACCAGAGCTGGGTAATAGGCACAATGAAACACTTGGTGCTATATGCACACACACAGTCCTGGCGCCTAGTGTACCAAGCTCGGATTCAATTATTTCCAGAATTGCTGTGATTTATTTTATATTGAGTGTTGTGTCTTTTAATTAACATGTAGGATGTTTCTCGATATGCTCTATCATCTGTAAAAATCTCAAGTGATTTGGGTAATCTAGTTTTCCCCAGTGTCCATTGTTAGAGTAATAGCAGCAGAATTTTAGGTGATGTTTGTAGGATCATCATCGGCATTCGTTTACATTGTATTCGGCCTACTCATGCAAACACTTTGCGTTGTCGTCGATTTCGGGAAGAAGACAGGTTTCTGATCCTTTTCAATTTCCTCTCTCTCTCTCTCATATAATTTCTCTTTCTTTCTCTCCTCTACTTTTGCTCCTTTTATTTTTTACGATATATTTCGTGAAAAGACAAAGTGGATGAGCAGATGATCTAAAAATATCTAATTTGTTGAAACAGAGACAAAAGGGGAGAGACAAGTAGAGAAAAAAGAAATTTGAGATTGGTAAAGGCGGAAAGATTAGGGTGACGTTTTCAAAATTCTTATTCAAATTTCTGTCTGATAGCTTCCTAAAGTTTAATCGTTCCGACATTTTTCTTTTAATTTGATAAATAACAGACAGACAGCAAATCTTTGTGTGTGTGTGTGTGTGTGAGAGAGAGAGAGTGACTCAATAATTAACAGGCAAACAGGCTGACACGTAAGTGGTTGTAACGGTAAAAAACTAAGAGTACACATTAAAAGACGATTAGTAGGCACATTACAGAAATACAACATATATGAAACGATTAAACTGAGGTCACCATTTTTTAAATTCAGTTGTGTCTGTGCGAATTGCCAAAACTTTTATGGGGCATAAAGAACACGGCAGCTTAGCTTTCGGATATACTATAGACTGTACCTAGCAGCAGCGGCGGCAGCATGGTGGTAAATAATCTTTTACGCGTTGCTTCCTATCTTTTTATTTATGTTGGTGTCGACCGCACAGCGATTAGATAACCAAGATACATCACCACATCACGTCATACAAGTTTTTTCTGTTTTATGCTACATTTTTCTTCTCTCTCACTCTTGAGAGAAAAAAACAACCCACAAATCACCACACGTGGACGAATTGGCTGGTGCTTTCGTCGTGTCTGTAGAGGAGCATAACTTTTCCTTATTATAATTAAGTAGGCACAATGTCCGTCTGTCTGTTTTATGGGCGCTTCAACATTAAAAGCGGCATTTTCATTTTAAAGTAACTGGGTGGATGGATTGGAAGCGAGCGAATGGCCTTTTTGTTTGATTAGATAGCAAACACAATAAACAAAATGCAACCAATACTGCGTACTGATAGAACATGATAGTTCATATTGCATTTATTACATTTTAAAAATTCATGCTTGAACTGGAATTTAAAAAATTCCAACATTCCAACACAGATCCAATTCCATAATCAATGACAGGGTAGGATGTGTTAATAAATTGAAGCTAAAAATCCTTTATCATTTGAGCCTTTGTTTCCTGAAAATTTTAAAAGGTAGCGGAAATCCCATCAAAACTTATACACTGTAGCCACTTTTGCTACTTTTTACAATGCGTGCCTGTACAGTTTATTATGATAGAAAATCCTTCAGGAGGAAAAAAATCCTATAAAAGTCGCATATATACATTTTATGTACAT
>JAHZNE010000322.1:0-15061 GCA_027744055.1 Callyntrura sp. NNG-2020 | reverse complement strand
ACGACTGTTTGCTTTTATTTGGCAGTTGGCTAACACTACCACCAACCAACAACTTCCCCTGTCTTCCCGTTACACCAGCCGCACCACCGGTCGTTCACACTTATAAATTATATACTTAAATACTCTTGTACTTGAGAATTTTGGTGCTAATAAGGAGCAAACGAAAAATGTAGAGTTTGAGTTTGGCACAAGTCAGAAAAGTAGCAAAAAACCAAAAACAATCTGTCATCCACATTAAGAGCTTTTGTATCAGAGTTTTTTTTTATTCGTCAGTTTGTTTTTGTGAAGATTAGGAGACTAAAAAGGGAAAAATAGGTCGTTAGCACGAGGAATACGCTTTTATCTTAGTGAGAGAACGAGTTGCAAAATGGAACCTTATAGTGCAACCAAGTTGTAGAAAATAGAAGGAGTTTTAGGGGGTAGAAATTAGAGTTATCAGAAAAGTAGCAAAAAACCAAAAACAATCTGTCATCCACATTAAGAGCTTTTGTATCAGAGTTTTTTTTATTCGTCAGTTTGTTTTTGTGAAGATTAGGAGACTAAAAAGGGAAAAATAGGTCGTTAGCACGAGGAGTACGTTTTTATCTTAGTGGGAGAATGAGTTGCGAAATGAAACCTTATAGTACAACTAAGTAGTAGCAAATAGAATGAGTTTTAGGGGGTAGAAATTAGAGTTAGGTAGCACTCGAGAACACGCTATAACACACAAGATATAATCCTTATTAAGGTTTCAAGCCGCGAGCTTAATACCCTGCATAAAGGCATATCATAATTCCTGTGACTGAATGTGTGCTCGACGTGTGATAAAGACACATTGACTGGTAGAAAACAAAACACAGGGGCTTACTGATCACGGTGAGGTTGACAGAGTGGTAAACAGTTGGGGAATTTTTGAAATCCAGTCGACATTTGTACAGCCCTGCATCTGACTCTTTGACATTTTCAATAACTAAGCTCGGTGGATCGGTAGCAATTCGAAAGTAGGCGCGACCGCCCAATGCCTGCTCATTCGACCAGTGTTGACCTTCTTCCAGTTGTTTGTCACGAGCGTCCAAACTAGAAAATGAGAGAGAGAGAGAGAAAAAAAACGAATTAGAAAAGTATTAACATAGCATATAAATAGTATCAAATTACGCAATTTTATCAATGTTGGGGGATTGGAAAAATCCAAGAAAAATAAACAACTCCGCCGATAGGGTTTAGCAATGAGTTTTCTTTTTTTTTTTACAAAATGTTACCTCATACATCAAAATAACTGATTTTGAGCTCGGATCATTTTCCTGTTTATGAGTAAAAATCAACCTCGTTTTGTAAATGATTATGGATTTTTACGCAAGAGCCCATTTTAATTTTCAATGAAGTAATGCGCTATCAGTAGGAATGATATAATATACCTAGAAATAAATATAGAAATGGTCGTTATTCTCGGGGGGATTTTTCTGTATTACGTTCATGCCTGCCTATGACATCTATAAATAAGGCTATTCATTTTTCAAATTGGCAATTTATGTCAACTCCACGAAACGGAATAAACACTACGTGAAGTGTATGGAAATGGTATACATCCACATTCGGATTTTCAGATGAGTAAGCCGTATAATGATTTAGTAGGAAGCCCAATTTATACGAGCGGGAGAAGAAAAAAGACCGAAAGGAATATGCTTGAACCAAGGTATTTTCACTTGACACATCTCTAATATTCTATATGATGAAGCTATTTTTCTCTCTGATCGGCTAACTATATTTTTCTGCAAAATTACTATTATGGCTCTTTTAAAGAAAAATATGGGGGAGAACAGATTCTGCAAACTGAAATTGAATTCTGCAGTGAAATAGGAAATCTGGTCGTACAAAACGATGAATTTCTCTCTGGCTAAAATACATACCTAGTACAATATATAGGCATATTTTACATAGAACTAAAAAAAGTTACTGTGTAATAACAACAACGATAGTATCGGACGGAACGATGTACCAAGTACCCACCAAGATGAAAATGCAGTAGTGCGACCAAAAAAGATTTTTTCGCTTTTTGTGTAAAAAAAACGTTATGGCAAACTACTATTCTGTCTTTGTGCTACGTCGCTTTTGGTGCCCTTTTTCTGTACCGTTGACCGTATATTGATGATAGGTTATAAAGAAGATAGAAAGCCATAAAACTGTTAACTCTATAAAATCCGTTTAGCTAGTTTTACTCGGTTATTCTTTTCATTGATACTCCGCAACGCTATTACTGTCCAACTGGAGAATAGGTAGGTAACCCTATAATGTTGTCTGCTCCGCAAAATTCGCCCAGAGTCCAAAAGCAACAGACCAATGGAAATGGATTATATAATTTGGAAAAAATCGTACTCATAAAGCCTCTGGTGATCTTGCCTATCCAGATTCAGTTTCCAGTCATCATGTACAAAATTGATCACTTTCTCACAGGAAGGGAAAAAAGAAAGTGGTATAAAGTCAAGTACTACTGGTACCATGCTTGCTTACTATGTACTACTGTACAAAACACAAGATCGTTAACATTTTCGAGGCATTTTCACTCAGTAACAACACTGAATTGCACATTACATTCGTATAAATATATACACACACATATATATAGTCTGCATATATCTATATGAATGATGTCGATATACAGTAGCATACCCACCACATGCTTAACCAATAACATCAGTCAGTAGAAAAAAAGTAGCCGAGTGTAATGGTATTATTATATTAGGTACCTACATAAACACGAAAGTTTTAGAGCTTAGGCTCAATAATAACTTGTGTGCTGGTGGTGATCAACTCTGTGATATTACATATGAGCAGCAAGAAACTTGTAAAGCGGTTTACTGTCAGATTATATGGGAAATAAAATAAAAAAGGAAATCAATGCTAGTTCAAGTCGTATAGCAGCTGAACACAGTACGTTATGTTATGTTAGTACTCCACTCTCCGTTTTGTCCGTACATATATATACGCACAAAAAACTGTAATTTATTGCTTTGTGACTTGAACACATTCAACATTGCTACACAGACTAAACAAAAGAGACTTTCGAACAGGCACATTCATTACTAGAGGTAGGCACGTTACATTACATGGCAGGGGTGTGGGTTGTATATCTCCGCTTTTTATTCGGCGTTTTGAATGTTCCGCAGCGGTAGAAGTACAAAAAGGAGTCTTTTTTGCAACATTTCAAGGATCAAGTGAGTTTAAGTTGAGCCTGTAGACTGGTATAAGAATCGTTTGTATGGAGGTTTAAAACGTAGTGTTTCAATAAAACAATGATGGACGAGACTGTATTGTTTTTACAAGAGCCTTTAATGAAGGGGCAAACAAGTGTTGGATTATTTACACAAAATTTTCGCAATTATAACCGGGATATGGTTCTTTGCCTTGATACACAGGATGGATTATTCTTGCCAGTCATCCATTACTACATTATTCGCTCTTAAGCAACTTTCAACTCATAAAATCAATTTACGCCGCCTTTTGTCGTAAAGAACGTAAATAACACTAGTAAACTTGATAAAATTATGTTGGGAGTTGGGGGCTGTGATGTATAAGGATTAAGAATGGAATTCTTACATTCGTAAAATACGAAGCATATCATGCGAGTCGCTGGTATTTATTACACACTTAACAAAGTGATTACTCAACACCGAACATGCCCTTAAAAATTTTACTCGAGAACGCACCATTATACTGACGCCTTTTTCTGTCGTTGTTCCCTAGTCTTTGATCATTTAAATGTTACATAAAAGTTTTACTTTGTAAAATCTAAACTTTTGTGTGGTGCTCACTTTGGCATTTTCCTGGTGCGTTTGGTTTTGTGCCATTCTTCTTCAAGCTATATCCCAGTTGTTCTGGAGTACCCTATATATAGTTTCCCACCGAATGAAAGCACTATGAAAGTTGAGTACTCTAGTTACGTATTCCTTATAGCAAGTACTCTGTATAGAAAGTCAATTTTTATTTCATGATTACACTTGGCTGATTCCGGGTCACACAGCTGAGACCACGTTTTACCTCTCTCCTTTTCGACCCATTAGTTAATACATGCATATGGTACGGCAGGCAAACCATCATTTTCACCACCACATCACATGGCGTAGCGTTTCTTCATGTCAACAACCTTTTTCAAGTAAGAACTGCAGAACATTTTTTACTTCATTACTTCTTTTAGTTTATCTGCTGCCTTTGACTGGGGACATGAATGAAGAAGAAAATGGAGCACAAATATAAAATAGAACTGAGGAAGGAACATTTCTTTTATAATGTTATCTTGGTATAATACAACTGCCAATTTTCCTACTGTTGCATATGCTGCACACATCCACATCTACTGGATTGCATATACTTTACATGAACTGTTACAAAACGGAGAAAATTGGAAGTGAGTGTTTACTCTGACCATCCATTCAGAACAGAAATAAATCTCTGTAATGATTATGAAGGATGCTTTGTTTGGAACAGTAAACAACAAAACTAATAATGTGCTACGAAAATAATATATGAAACATAATGAAGAAACGCTGAAGTACATGTTCATGTTTATACAGCAAGTAATATGCAAAGACACGTTGTCCAAATAATCTTTCAGAATTCAAAAGCTGTAGGACGCCCTTAGTTTAGTAGTTCGTAAATTTATTATCTTATGCTGAGTCTTAGTCAGTTTTTTTAAATAATTGGCTGCCGGTACGTAGAGCCGAAGAGTCAAAGTCAATGTACTATCGTACTATTTATTTATTATTAATTACAAAATAAAATTTAAAAAAGAGGGAGGGGCTAAGATATTTACGTCTTATTCCCAAAGAAAAATTGCAAAGTATGAAGAGCAGTACTTAATGTTGGGGTTTCACTTGCCTATTCTTCCGTAAATGTCAGCTTTTTTCAGGTAATAAAATAAAATACTTTATTCGTTGATCACTTTCAAAATCTCGTTAACTTCTACGGGTCTTGGCCTAGTAGGGTAACATAATAATAGGTAGGTACCTGTAATTCGCATGGAAGTTAACTATGATATACTTTTCACTTATGGAAAGCGATCAGGGACATGTAGAGCTCTTGCTGTGCCGTGCTCGATTACTTTCACTTAACAAGTTTATGTGTGTGCGTATACTTGCCTGAGCATAGAAACTTGCAAAAAGGAAGTTATGAAGGCTGCAATTCTTATTCAACCATGATATGCTCCCCTAAAGATTTCAGATTTCGTTTAGGAACGCTTTTCCGACATTTTCCCGCTTGAATAGATGCACTAAAGCGTGCATTTGGAATTTCATGGAAGATGACATGAGGAAAGTTGAAGAATTTTATTTATATAAATGTGTGGTGGTATATTGTGTGTACTTTGAACACATTCCATCACACACTACAAAAATGGCAAAGTACCCCGGTTTACAGCAATTTTATGAAAGGAAGTATGTGACATACATACGACATAATCATACAAGTGGTAGCCTGTAAGTACATACAAAATAAAATACATTGCACGTGTAACAACTCCAGCTTCTATAACCAGATGGGTTGTGACTGGTGGTGTAATGGTGTAAAGGAATATAGGCACACGAGAAAAAAATCGTTTCGTATTTTTTTTTTGGTTTTTCTCTACCAGGACAGCATATCAACCCATTTTCTGCAGGATTTCAGTCAGTCATTCCTTCCCAATACCATTCCCTCTTGTCTTACTTTCTCGTACTTTCACGCAGGCACACATTGCTGTCATGTATGCAGTAGTTGATGCTGCAAAGTTAGCTTTACTGCCTGCCCGAAGCAAATTCTTGTGAAACTGAAAATCTGAATCAACTCAACCGGATATATTATTTGAGATCACGAAACTCGAAGTTCAAACGAAAAAGGGAAAATAACAAAAAAGCATGAACTGCCCAAGTATGTATGAGTGATGCATATACATACCTAAAATACATTTACTGCTGGGAGAGGAAATTATTAGGTCATATAATATCTTGCAGAGATGCGCAACTTTGTGACAACGTGTAATATGTAATTCAAGATGACAGGACTAAAATAGATAGATACGTTTAAGGATTTAGGAAGTATTTTAGTGTGCTTGTGTTGGAGTTGAAAGCACAGAAGTTGATATAAAAATATTGTGATATTTGATGTGTTTTTCTTTGCCTGACACCACAAAGATAATGACGATTCGCAATATAGTGCCTCTTTTGAAATCTCTTTGAAACGAAGTGCTTGTTTGACAACTTTCTGTCTTTGATCAAAAATACAGTCCTACAATATATGCTTTTATGTCAGCACGCAGTCAGCACATGTGATTCCGAGATTCAGACCAGTAGGGTGTATAATGTATACGCAACAACAACGCAGTTAGTTGGCAAGCTAAAAAGGTTTCTTTACTCAAAATCAAGAATGCAGCAGCGGGATAGCATTTTCAGGAACATCTTTGTACCTCCTTGAATAGCACGGTCATCAAAAATATCGAGGTCACCATGCATCACCATCAAAAGATGCAGGCAAATAAATTATTATTGTAAGAATGTATGACTTGTACCATAAACAAAAAAGAAAGTTTATGTTCAATCGTTCATGAACAGCGTGGCCACACTGCAGAGATTACTTCGGGGAAACTACGTATTTTCCTTTAGTTTTTTGTTGAGCAAAACTAAGCCAATTTTTACTTTTACAAGACACAATATATATAAAAAATGACGTGAAAATCAATATTTATAAATCATTGTCAAACTCGACTGTTCAATACAACAAAATAGTAGCTTAAATTTTTTATTGATACCCGCAGCATATCAAAATATATTCTGTATTTGTGTGTACGCATTCAAGTTTTGCTTATTTTCTGCTGTCGATTCATCCTCTACATCAATGTCGTTAGACAAGGCGGCGACATGGTACAGTTTAAATGATATGACTTGCTAGAACTTAAATAATTAGCCGCATTTGAACTTTGCAGTGAATTAGGGTTCTACTTTCACTTTTAAAAGGTTGATAAAAATGAATGCAAAAAAGAGAAAATAACCCCATATTCATATTTTGTGTATTTAAAAATATAGCAATGCAATACCATTGCAATACTGTTTTTATAATTAAGGCAGGTGTTTACGCATTCAGAAAAATAAAAAGGTAACTACGCCTTTCCTAGAAATAAAAGTGGTTTTCTTAACATTTATGGCTATGAACACATTACATTTTAGTCGACCTTACATAAAACCTCACAGCTTGACTATCACCTCTCATAAAGAAAAGTAATAAGGAAGATTTATTCTAATTGCCAGAAAAGTAAAATTTACCTGTAAATAACCGTGTCGTTCCTTGACCACAACACCAGCCGGATTTTCTCTCCCACATGGGCATTCAGGTCACAAGGCAGCTCAGCAATGTTTCCCAACAACGCTTGAACTTGGTCAGAGGAATCTGCGTAAAACAAGTAAAATTAGGTTAGGAATACGAACATTAGGAAATAGCACACTTAACATCTTAATTGTAACAGTTAGCACCCGGTGGACTTCAACTCACAGTCAAACTTTCATCCAGCATAACTTGTGATTTAGGTAACCAGTTGTCCCCTCCAGCAACATTAAATTTAAACATAAAATTTGAAGTTCTCAGGTCCGACGTAGTGACAATGGACTCTTTGCATGCGTCATACGTCTAATGTAGGACATTTCCCTAACAATTTTTGACACCTTTAGCATTACTGTCTGTTGGAACCACGTCAAACCTACATATTCTAACCAACGTATGTTAACAGGATCGGCTCCGTTTTCTATCGCTCTACTTCCGTGAACACTCTTAAACGAATTGAAAGTGAGAAGGAAATGACCGGACATACTAGCGACATGGTGCAAATTTTATTCTTTAAAAATGTATACGGTTACCAGTTGTGTCATTTATTATTTACAAATGACCGTGTTGTTACCTCTTTGCACTCCCAATATTACCAGCATCCTCATCTCATACTTTGTACCTTCCTGCTTTCAAAGCGTGGAGTCTGTTGTGGAACATGTGGTCAACCGCGAACCGCTTCTTTCTTATATTCCGCAAATATTCAGCAGCAGCAGGGAAGCTCGGAGTGAAAGTGTGCCACTTTTCCTACTTCATTTACAAGATATAAACTCTAAAGTGTGTGTTGAAAATTACAGCTGAGTATTTTCAGCGAGGGAATATGCATATTTAACGACGGAACAGCTGAAAAACTTTCTCAAGGGCTACTTATTCCCATCACTTTACGGCACTATTGCTTATATGTTTATATCTTATTCTCCTCCTTTCGCCCATATCATACCCGTCATGAGTTTGTTTATAGCTGAAACATAAACCCTCTAGAGATTATAACCTATAGAGAACCGAGTTTGTTGCTCTACATTATAAATGTTTCAGAAAAGCACAAGATAGTTTCTCCACAGGATTCCCATGTAGTTTCTCATCACTCACTACCCATTTTAGCATGGGCAAAACCTAAACACACTACTGACCGAAAAACGTACACAACATTAGTATCGAGCAATATAAATATTTTAAATTTTACTGCGCCATATAAACTTGTTATCGGTCCTTAGGTATAAGGTTGAAGTTGAAAGGAACCATTTCAGATGAAGCATTTTAACAGGTGCTTGTCTCAATAAGTGTTCATTCAAAACCCTCGTGAAATTGCATTGTTAAACTTTTCCTAACCATCTTCAAGTATTTATATTTTTTTACAAGCACTGCAAAATGTAGTTGGCAAAACCCATGTGAAAAGGACCAACTCAGTTGCTTTGGTTCAATGTATGCAGAAAAATAATGTTAAATGTGTATATGAGGTTTTACAATGCCAGTTTTCACTGGTAAAATATAATAAAATATGGCCAAACAGCGTGCATTTTGAAAATAACAATCAATCATTCATTTCTTTGCCAAATGTAGCAACGCTTCAGTTCTCAAAATAAACACGAGAAGTGCATTCGTTAATGTTTTCTAGTTTGCTCTTGAGGGTTTTAATTTAACATATATGTATGCAGCTATAGTTACTGAATTAACCATAAAAATGTAAATGAATCTACTGGTTCTTTTATTGGAGCCTTTTCAAAAAGTAAGAAGAACGTATCAATATTGTATTTCCATTTTACCCACATATTACTTGCACCACCACCCGTACATTTTCTCAACGATATTTGCTTTTCATGTTTAATCATTTTGACATTGGAGTGGGCGACTTTGGGTAAAATTTCAGGATGTCTACTGGCAACTTTCACTTTAAAATAAATTAAACTTTTACGTAAGATATACGATTTTTTTATAAATCATGCTGGCATATGGAATCCTGCTTATGAACAGCATTATTTCTGCCAATAATTAAGTTTCAATAATTTAGTTTTTATGGAGAAAATTAGATTTCAATTTTTCTCATTTTTGTCACAACAATTTTTCTTCAATTTATTTTCTTGACATATTTTGGTTAACTGTCTTTGATCTGAAAGAAGTGCTACATGCAACAAATGTACTTTTGGAAAATGCTATTTAGCGGTTGTATTAAAATAGTAAAGGAAACTACGCCACGTCTAGGAAAGTTGTGGAAACCCGGCAAAAGCACGCTGAAAAGACGGGGTTATTAGCTGGGGTGATACCGTATGTCACTTTATACAATAACTAACGATGAGCAAAGTGTATACACACCTAGCAAGGTGACAACGAAGTACACTTACAATTTTTTTTTATAAAATGTGCATACGTCAGAGTCGGTTCGATTTACAGGCAGCCACCCAGTACAGTACACACAGGGGCGTTTTCAAGTTTCTAATGAAAGAAGTTTTAATGAAATTAGATTTTCTCGCTTTGGTAAATATTTGTGAGACAGGCCCAACCATTTCTCATTACCGACTGACTTATGAAAGATTCGTTCTTTTTTTAACCTTTGCGTTCTCACTTTTTGCTTTTCCTCGAATTACGCATTCGGGTAACCGTGAAGAAATGAAAGGAAACGAAAGAGGCAAACTATAGTAAGGATGTATTAAGAGCCCGTTCTGGTTGAGAGAAATTATGATAAAAGTAATGAGTAAAAGCCTGGAAAAAATGTTTGGGAAAATGAAAAATAGAAGTAGCGTTGGGAGAAAGCAGGTCACATGTAACAGCATACACGAATGGAATAACAAACAAATGGCAAGTCGTAGAAAAAGAAAGATATGACGCCAAGGACTCAAATAATGCTCCCCTCCTAAGCAGCCAACCATAAATTGGATCCTTTTAAGGAGTTCCACAAAAAAGCAATAATAAAATGAGCATTAATAGATTTCTCCGAATCGGCCCTTTTATACTTCGCGTAGTGCATTTTTCTAAAATTGCTTATTATTGAGTGAGTGCCCCCAGCCTTCTGCAGTTTATCAAAGCAATAATAAGCTTAGCTATAAGACAAAGAAGCCCAATTTAATGAGGTATTTGTTAGAATAAAAAAATAGATGCAGGGGGAAGCGGCAAACGAAAAAATTCACAAAAGAGACTCATTGAAAAAGAAAAACCACTTATGACTACTCCACACAAGCAGAGTAAACATTGCAACTTTTTATCTTCAGCAATCATCATCAACATCAGGAGCAGCAGAAGCAGTGGCGTGTACGTTCCTATCAGTTTGTAACTTTTTTTGTGTTTCGTCCTTACTTCACTTCTTTTGTTTTTTACGTTCCCCCTCTCTTTTTCCTCTGCAATAATGATATAGGAACTGTAAACCTGGAATGTCTTAGCACTCACTAATACTTCTAACAATGCCGTCGTTTGGTGGTACTGATACTGTTAAAAACACTTATGAGGAAAAAGATGAAAAGAGTTTGCAAAGTATTTTATGCAAAGTAACAAGAAACGAACAAGAAAACAGACTTTTAACTTTCCTGGAAAAATGTCTTTGCCGAGAAAAAAACAAGGAGAAGGAGGAGAAGTGGCTGACTCACAAGAATATATATTGTGTGTAGGTATATTTTTTACATTGTTGGTGACCAGTTGGGAGCCCATTTCCAAAAAATAGAGGTGGTGAATCCGTAGCAATAAAGTATCGGTGTGCGTTAGTGTTGGTGAATGCGGTGAAAGTATAGCCGTAAATATATCAGCAGTATAAACTTCACAACAGGGCTATTATTTTGCCTAGCAGGACCAGGAAAAGGGAAAGTGAAAAAATACAGATGTGTCTGTACATGCTACTACATACCTATGGGTTTGACATCCAGCAGTGACTCTCCCTGTGCTCCAAGAACACTCCAGGTACCTGTAATATTTTTGATCAGAAAAGAACTGCTAACACAGCAGCTTTTCACTATCTCACTCCCTGGTCCCTGTGTTGAAAAGAAGGGTGTAGAAAAGTGGTAGGCGGTGGTGTATGTACAAGAAAAACTTTTTTAAAGGAAACTTTTCCTCCGACGGAATCTCTGGATGATAATATGGAAATGTGCCTACAGAAAGGAGCGGTAATATAAAATATAGAGGGACTATCTATCCCAGAAGCGCATATTATATACAGGATAGAATGAGTTTTTGTAACTGGAGGAGAAAGTAGCAACAGCAGCATTAAAGTTTTTTTTTATCTGTTTGGTAACACACAGTAAACTTGGTTTACACGGTGGAGCACGGCACGTCGACAAAAAGCGGCAGAATTAACCAAGTCGACAGAAGAGAAAAAGCGAATGAGGAAGCGAGAGAAAGAGGAACGAAGCAAGAAATGACGGGCGAGAATGGTGTAGAAAGTAAAAAGCATACGAATTACAGGAATGAAGAAAGAGCTCTCCTGCTCTAATTAGGAATTTTAATTAGAGCTCCTTTTACTCGACAGCGTAAAAGTGTGTGCTTGTGATAAGAGCGATAAGATACTGTATACACATTCAAAGTTATATGTGAAGCATACACAATATTATTATTATTTACTTAGTTTATACCCAGTTTGCTATTATGTACTCTTAGATTACATTAAGACATATTATCTCTTCTACCGGGGTAGGAACAAGTAAACAGGGAAAAAGAAAGAGAAGCCTGCGATGAGTAAAACAAACGGTTAAGATGAGAAAGTTTCTTGAATACAGTACTGTTATGTGTACACACTCACACCCACATAGATATCCCTTTACCTTTTGGGGTACACGACAA
The DNA here is from genome assembly GCA_027744055.1 of Callyntrura sp. NNG-2020. Classification (NCBI taxonomy): domain Eukaryota; kingdom Metazoa; phylum Arthropoda; class Collembola; order Entomobryomorpha; family Paronellidae; genus Callyntrura; species Callyntrura sp. NNG-2020. Next base: position 2,986 of record JAHZNE010000322.1, on the reverse strand, counting down.
AAATGTATCTCTCTCACTCTCTCTTCATACTTTTTATGAGCTTATCAACATCAACAACAGTGCTCATCACTTTTCCCTTCCATTTTGACTACCTACAAATATGCATTACAACGATATTCTCTTTTGCCTTTCTCAAAAAACGCGCTCTAAACGAGTCAACTCTCATCCTCTGCAGTAAAGTTGGAAGATGGACTGCATGGCAGGCATTTTTTGCTTTTGCCGGAGCAAGACAAACTTGTTTAAACAAAACGCTTACAAACGATAGTGAAAGGCATATTCTACGGCACGTTTAATTCGGCGTGGAAAAGTTATTCATTAGAGAAAAAGTTATATTGAGACTGTGAACTGTTGCTTTCTTCCTAAATTATAAAGCTGGTGTTGTTGCATGTCTGATACGCTTGAGTGTATTAAAAGAAGGTGCGTGGTAGCTTTCATCTAATTTTGAAAGCCCGCTCTCGCTATAACCGTTTCCAGGTAGGTACTGTGCGTCCGGTTATTATTACAGCTGAGCACAATGGAAATGGTAACGTGAAATAGGGGAGAAAGCTTTAGTATGAAGATAGAGAGATGTTGTTTGCTGTTGTGTTCCACGAATTTTCTTGGAATTATTCTGAAAGTTTATAGGGAATTACGCATTTCATTTGCATATTGGTCCAATTAACATTCTGGTTATATAAGGATTAAAGACAGAATATTTAATGCTACTGTTCGTTCTTATGCAAATGCATTACTTAATTGAAGTGATGTGTAATCATTAAGAGTTCCTGGTTCCTTGTTTGCAATTGCAAGAATTTCTTTACGTTTTTATGTAAATAGGTTGAATTGAAGGTTGTACTAAGTGCAGAACAAACTGCTACTTAGAATATATTTGAGATCAGATACTTTTATAACCGTCATCAAACAAACTGTTTACATAAACAACAAACTTTAAATGATCTCAGTTATTTCTTTTTGCAGTTAATGAAGGGCTTTCATACAGTATGTTTTCACTCCCTTGCAACCTGCTGAATTGTGTCAGCTTTTTGTCATGCTTATCGTAGGTTTCGTGTTTTAAATATTGAAATGTTATTAAATTGCTTGAAAAGAAGGACGCGTAGTTATATGCGACAGAACACTACAGTTTTTTTAACCAAAAATGTAAGCTTCAGGCAAAAATCTTTGCAAGTTCCCCAAAGCTAATGACGTTACTATTTTCCCCTAAAATTTCTATTTTAAAGTGACAAGCACTATTTCGAGCATTGATGGAGGCAAGCAAAAGAGTTTTCCCTATAAACCAACCAATTTGTGCCATATATTTCTGTTCCATTTAAACTGTATCTTCTATCCCCCATTATTATCAAGTGGTGAGTATACAGTGGAATAGAACGTGACTCTCGTCCCAGTTAGTTTTAAAAAATCTTGATGAAAAGAATCAAAAAATCGGCTTAAGAACGCTCTACTTACGCTCGCTCTCATTTCCCTTGCAAATGCTGTGTAAAAGAGCCCCAAACAAAATTAATCAAAAGTCGGATACTCTGCACTAGCCAAGTTTTATGTTTACATTGCGTGAACTTTCAAGGAAAAGGGTAAAACTCCATGAAGATAGCCTGGAATGAGAATTATCAACACAGTGGAATGCGGAATATAAATCGTACAATGACTCGTACGAAAAGGTTACTGCCATCACGGCAGAGATCATTGTTACGCTAGAGGAGGGCTTTAGAGGAAAACGCAAGAAATTCAATAGCGTTTTCAGCTTTTATTCAAGATCAGCTGCTACACAAAGTTCCTTCTCGGCATTGTTTTTCCTTTCACCACTAAATGCATTCACAATTTTGTTTTAGACAGGGCTCGTGTGTATATGTATGAGTATGTTTTGTGCTTTCTCTTTTCCCCCAAAATACAGCTGTCTCTTTACTGTTTAAGTACACACTACTTAAAACCCATCATATAAATTGAATTGTTTTGTTTCAAGAAGAGAAAATGGGGACTGTAGGACAATGCTTATTTACGTTGTTTAAAATTAGCACTATGCTTTCAATTACAAAACCTAATGAAACTATGGCGGAAGCTTTCACCAGAAGACTTTTCACTTTTTTCTGCACTCTTTTTGTCTTCTGCTCCTTTTAAAGCGATGCTTTGCTTTCAAGAATTCGATGACAAAGGAGACTAACGTAAAATTGGATTTTTTTTCATTTTGTTCTGACATTAATTTCCTCGTCCCTGGGAGGACGGTAACATTAGCAAACAAAAGAGATGGAAATTAAAATGTAGTTGTGGAACAGTAGGGTCGGTACTTTGTTTGCTATTATTTTTCTCTGCGAAGAAGTTTTGATTATTTATTCAACATTTACCAGACTTATTACATATGCGCTGCACAGTACGTTTTCACATTCAACATCAAGCGACAGAAAGGCATGTTTCGTAAGTGTTTGTGGTCCTGCGGAGTAAGTAGGTCCTCCTGCACTTAATTGAAATCATTCACTCATTTAACATTTTTGTGTCATTTGCTAATTTACATACTTTTTCAGAAGTTAAAACACGTACCAACAAGTACAATACATTACGTCATTGCGAGATAACAAAACACATTATTTTGTCCTAGAATCCGTCAAAGTCACAGCAAATCTTACACGCATGACGCAAGAAGGATATGTGTCATGTGACAGCTAAACTATATTTATCTGTACAAACTGCAGCTTTTCCGGTGGCCTGTCACTTTACATATTTCATTTTAAATGCACGTATTCCAATCTGAAATGCTGACGGGAGATAGGAAGCGCAGTGACCCTATCTAGCCTACAGGAGAAACAACGACCGACCAACCCATCCCAGTCAATTTCTTGCAACTCCAACCGTCTTTCTCACCAGCCATTCTTTTTCTTTACCAACCCCAGTCAATTATCCTAAAGCAACATGAGGACAACTACGCGATCACCCACGCCGTGCATGTATACATTCCCTGAGCTGCTGATAAGGTGTAGTGCAAAAGACCGTAGAGTCGCAG
>JAHZNE010000320.1:0-10593 GCA_027744055.1 Callyntrura sp. NNG-2020 | reverse complement strand
TTAATTTTCCAGAATCATGTTAGATGTATAATTGACTACACTACGCTCTCGTCTATTCGTAAATCAAATCTGCAATTTATAGCAGCAACTCACCTTTTCTTGAACATCCACTTCCGCGTTTCTCTCTAACTCCGTTGACGGAGGTTTAGGCTTCTCGGTTTCACAGCCTTTGGATTTGGTATTGACACAGCCCATTGTTTTATTCTACAACTACAAAGAATTTTCAACAGTAAAATAAATAAGATTATATTTCCACCTGTTCCTGAGATTTAATTACCACCTGACAAAATCGGAAGGTGATTTGATCCGGGAGGTTAAGGAAATTATAAAAAAAGTTTTGTAATTCTCATCGCACACAAACAGAAGAGAAAAAAAATTCACGTCATCTAAGAATATTCTCTATATGGATTTGCCTTTGTAAATTATCGGTGAAGGAATTTTGAACGAAAGATCCTTTTTACTTGTAGTACTAGCGCCGACACTATGGGGGCACTGTCTTGCTGAGATGTAGTGAAAAGTAGTGAAGCCTTCCATTCCATTGGATGAATGATAGATGATGATTATCGACTTTGTTGCCTATACAGAAATGAATACACGCACATACAACAGTTTTTACCGCTAGAGTTAATAGCAGGTAACAAACACGCGTACTCATAACACCACATTGTTTTCAGTTATTTTCAGCCAATAATTGTTTTGTCCAAAATGTGTGTACGTCTTTTGGAGGTAAATATGAGTAGACCGGTATGAGATTGCGTTGTCCGGTGAAGGCGTAAAGTGAAGCTGTCTCTTTGTTTTCATTTCACCTTTGCTGGAAGGTGTAGCCAGTCTCCCCCATACAAATCTTCGTCCTCGCAGAGAGGTAAACATATCTTGTGTTGTACCTCACACAGCCACACATAATACTTGAATAACTATACTACTTTACAGAGACGTAGTTTGCAAGTTGTGTGCACCGCATGCATGGATGCGGTGAAATTTATATACACAGAAGTCCATCTGGAACGATCTGCGATCGGTCCGATGTCCTAACTTTGTTGTTACATTTAACTCACCTTTGCTGGAAGATGTAGCCAGTCTCCCCCATACAAATCTTCGTCCTCGCAGAGAGGTAAACATATCTTGTGTTGTACCTCACACAGCCATACATAATACTTGAATAACTACACTACTTTACAGAGACGTAGTTTGCAAGTTGTGTGCACCGCATGCATGCATGCGGTAAAATTTATATACACAGAAGTCCATCTGGAACGATCTGCGATCGGTCCGATGTCCTAACTTTGTTGTTACATTTAACGTCGTTACCGTGTGAAAACAACTGGCAAGATAACTAAATGTAGTAATGGTACTACATTAGAAAGATGCTCTATTGATTTTCAATATTTCAATTATTTCAGCACCCAGGCCTCCGTAGAGTAGGACAACTAATGTGAAAATTTAAAACAAGACAGTACAATCTAGACTTTTGCGAACGAAGACTTCGACTGTTGGCAGACATTTAAAACTTTCAGGTTCATTCGTCATGTCATTTGACGACAGCCCTCTGTCCTCCCACAAAATGCTTCAAAATGAAATTCAAATTTGGTACTTTAACATTCTACACGTACGCATGCAGGAAACCGTTCGGGAAATGACATCCGTTAGAAAACGGTTACATGTCGATGTTAAACGGTTTCAACAAGCATCCGGCATATGACATTTTTAGTGCTGATAAAGCACCTGAAATTAGTTGTTCAAAAGTTGAAACCGTTTGACAGTTATATCCATTTAACTTTGTTCTCAAAGTCGATCTCAAATGTACAGGGTTGGTGCCCGGTAACAGCAGGGTTCCTTCCTTTCTTTAAAGTAACTTCAGATATTGCGATGACTGCAAAATTTCTTGGACATCGTACATGTAAAGTGCTGTCGTACCTAAAATTTGTACAAAAGGTACGCCAATACAAATACACATCAATTCCTTTACAACTGACAATGTGAGATACAGCAGTTGATAACATATATGCATACCAATAAAAAAAACTACCGTTTGTGAAGTACAAGGGGAGAGAAGTTGAGTAGGCCACTTCTGCAAAAAAAACCTACACATTATCTACAATCTACAAAAACGTCCATATACATTTATATTGTGCGATGATAAGAAATGGAGTGACTAGAAAAGAAAAATACGCACAAGTGGTCATTATCGCAGACATTACTATTATTATTACTTTATTACTATTCTCCTTAGAAAGGGAAAGGTTGTATGTCATTTACTTGTCAAGTTGGCTTTATTCTATACGGACGGACTCCACAGGACATAGTAGACCTTCAGTAAGTATCATTTTCGAATGCTGCTGGTCACTGCTGCTATTACACCAAAAGTATCTCTATACTTTCCCCATCCTTTGTTGACACCTTTCAGGAAAACATCATCATACATCTAAAAATTGAAGTTGAAATCGAGTGAATTCCCATCATTGGCAACCTAACAAAAGGTACAATCAACGGAATGTTGACTTCACAAATGTCCATTTTTTTTGTTTGGTGTGTTTACGAAAAGTGAAATAAAAATGGATAAATGTTAGTCCTTCTTCGTCTTTATCGTATTATGACGTGTCCGCATTTCTCCATGCCTCGATAAACCATACAGCTTGGATTGCTGATTTTTTTTTGTAATAATACTGAGGTGACTGTTACAGGATGGCCGGGTAGAAATGTGTGTGGATGACGACGTTACAATACTTCCTACTAATGAGGAGGTAAAAGAGTCTCATCAAACTCCATTTGAATTACATGGAAGTATGTCCTCCATATTCGTCTATAACGGGCGGAAACACTAATACGTATTTACGTATGTACTTAAATGCGTCCTTTTAATGTCAGTTTTTATTGATGTCCTTTGCTTTTTTATGGGGTAAAATTTGAAGGTTTGCTTGCATTTTCGAGAGCATTTTTGTTACTAATGGGGCGATGCTATACTGAAGGCGTGCAGAGAAGATTACAAGGAACGCTGTTAAAGGACCACGCCCAACTGTCTTTTCCTATAACAGTAAAATACAATCAAGGGAAAGTTGCATATTCACCTGTGTCGATCATCTACAATTTAGCAGTTTATGCAGCCTTTGATTATACGCATTACGGGTTTTCATGTACAATTTTGTTTGTACTTTTCAAAATGTTTGCGACATGTACTCATGTAAGGAGTAGCAGCAGGTCTGGATAAATAGAGAATACTATATAGGCGGTGTATTACAAAATCCGCTGAATTCAAGGTCTGCTGCTGTCAATATTTTGTACAAATTTAGAGCTTCTACTCATGTAGAGGATGTATGATTCTAATTGTAATGAATTAGAGCGCACAGCGTGTACAGTTGTGGTATATAAGCATTAATTAATTTCATCACGGGAAATGGGGAAAGGATACATGCAGCAGTCACATAATTTTTCTTTGGTTTCATAGCAGTGAACAAGCAATTTTTTTCAAGGACCATTTTATTTGATTTTTGCTAATTCTATTTTTTATCGACACCTCATGGTCAGCGAATAAGATCACGGTTACCTGAATTATTGTACAAAGCAAAATCATGACTGCCTGCCCGGTCTTTATTTCAACAGGAATAGTAATTGACAAATGCACATAGAATTAGCAGCATGACATCCTTATTGCAGCAGGATGCTTTCAAGTATACATGGGGGTATGTTGATTTTGAAAAAGTTGTATTTCCTTAGTTACTTGGGAATTAACTCAAGGAACCCGAACCGTTTTCAAATTTCCGAACCTCCGACTTCCGAACCTGTTCAAAATTTGCAGTTTCATGCCAAGTGTTAATTAACAATGGAACTTTTTAAAAAAAATTATGGTAGACTATTTTACAAAAAACACCCCCTTAATTGTGCGTGTATTTCACTACAATCAGCTATTATGAAAATGTGATTTAATTTAAGATACGGATAACTTGCACATATTTGGGCTGCATGTAAACGGCTTGCTAGTTAAGCTTATATGAATTTGGATACATATAGAATGACATTAGTTTACTGACCAGGTAGATCGTTAATGGGGAATGGGGAAAAGGGAAAACATCTTCACGTTTGTTTTTGTAAAATTTAATACCGCTTTACTTCACACCAGGTTGCAAATGAGACATTATTCCAATATAATTCTTCCAATTGACACTATATTAGCACAAATGCGATCTTTGTAAATGACGAAACCCATGTAACAAAGAAACGACCTTCACGAAAAATGATGGTTTTGTTGGTTTGTTTATTCGCTTATTAGCGAACGCTTTTCATTGTTTGAATGATGGTGTTTATGCATGCATATGTACGTAAATAGCCACACTATCTGTTTATAAGGCGTGTAAATATAACGCCAGGTTTTAGTGTGCCTAAAAATGCAATTTGACTGTTTATGTTGTATCATTTTCAATCTATCACTTTGAAGAAGCATTTATTTGTTTATGCAATCAAAATTACTACTCACGTGTAAGACAACAGAAAATCGAAGGCGAGCCATTAAAATTGACTTGCGTGTTTCCCTGACACACTTTCCCTTTCCTTATGACTACAGCAGGATAAGATCATTCAAAGATAACAGTACTATACTAAATGTTCAGGAAATCGGTATTTCCAATATACCGATAATTTTTTAATGCACCATTTAAGAACCTATTTAAATTCTTAGAATTTACCTGAGGTCTAAATTACTCTTTACAATCTTGATAATAATGATTACTGCCTGCAAATGCATTTTGCTTGTAATTAAATATTGCAGGATTTTTTATTTGTTATAAACTATTCCACAATGGATTTTTTATTGACGACTTTCTATTCATTTCACATCGCATTCTCACATAAGAATATGCAAATAACAAACATGCAATGGAATATTTACCGTTAACAAGATTAACAATTTACAAGCGCGTTGTCGGTGTTGTATCCTCTGAAAATTGATACTACGATTATAAAACACGTGTCTGCTTGCTCCCAAAAACAGACAGTACTGCTGCTGCTGCTACTGCTGCAGGCGTAACTCGCGTAACACTTTCACTCTTTAGAATCTTACACAAGTGCACAGCTTCGTTGAAATGCAAGAAGCATTCATTTACTTAGGAAAACTAACATTCTCACTCGCATTTCCAAGTATATGAATAAATAAAGTGGTAAATACTATTTGATATTTGCTAGTAGTGTACATATTAGGTAGTCTGTTGTTGCATAAAAGTTAAAGCTCCATCCATCACATCATCCTGTGTGTACAAACTGAAGATGAGATGTGAGAAACTTGTCGTTGCTCCTCTTCTTTGCTCAGTCCTTGGAAATCTGAACACGCGCTGGCGAACAGATTATTTTGATGCTTCAAAGTACAATTACGGAACAGCCACATTTCTTGCTTCGGATTTCTCTGTGGCAGGCATGGAACACTTTTTCATGGCGTGGTTATACACATCTTCTGCCAACCATGCCAAAGCACACAGGAAGGAAGGTACCGCTAAACCCAAAAGAATTCGTCTCGTTGACGTGGCGTTAGGCCAAGTAGATTCTCCAAAATCTAAAATTAAACACAATATAAAATGCTTCAGGGATGTTTAAAATTTGCAAATAAAAAATGACAAATGAGTCAGGGCATTTACCTATGTAGCCGTACGAAGTAATGTTTTTAGGATTTCCCGTTTGATCCAACGGATGAATTGGGTAGAGATACGGGGCCAAGGGGTTAATAGCGATAACGCCTAAGGCGATCACGACCACAACTTTACACAAGTTAACAACACCGTACGCATGAGGGAAGCGTTGAAATCCAAAGCATTCAATAAACATTAGGTACTCTGACGTCACGATCAAACCCACGCTTACTCCGTAAACGACACAGAAGCAGTAAATAAGTGACATGTCATTTACTAGCGTTGTCACTGAAAAAAGAAAGAAATCGCATTATCCATTATAGCTTACTTTAAAAATACACATACAAGGCTTAATTACCAACATCGGGATAATAAATGTCATTGTGCACCCATTAAAAGTATGCACTAGATAACCCGAACAAAACACATACTTGTTAGGGGAAAGTGAGGATAGCTTAAAGATATGAGCTTATCGTAAACTTGGAATTTCCAAGTTGCTGTTGTATCATACTTTTCAGCTATCCGGTAGATTAGTTTAATAATCAAAAGGGATTTTTGCTCTTTCGGTATTTAGCGACAGTGATTAATTGCGTGTAGTTAAAATGTTCAGTTTGTAGTCATACCTGCAATGAGTACTCCAGCACAGGCACATCCAACATGGAAACATCGTCGTTTCGATATGGCAGCGAAGTCTGCCAGGTAGGAAAACACAAGGCGAGAAATGAGATCAACCATGTAAATGATAATTAGCGCCATGTCTGCTTCTTTCGTGCATGTCTCACAAACGCTGATTATATAAACATACAAAACTATCGGGTAATTCACCACAGTCATTGTGCACAGCGAAGTGAATGCTACCATATTCAGAAATTGGTAATCTTTAAGCAGATTCAAGTCTATAATACTCTCTCCTAATCTGGCTCTCCTGCCACCGGTTTTTTTCTGGGTGGTCTGCACCTCCTGCTGCGGTTTTTTGCTAGGCATTTGCAAATTTTCTTGACTTTTCAGGTTGATAGTTGTAAACTCATTGTTGAAGGTCATACTTGGATTCACAGAATTGTTTGTAGACTGCGTTTGAGATTCAGAGTCGGAGTGCCGCCTTATTCGAGGAACTGGGGCAACTGGTCGCTTATCAGAGGTCTGAGATGTAGGGGTGTCATTGTTAGGTTTTGTAACGTTGTTACTTTTAACGGTTGAATTGGCAGCAGCGTAAGCTGGCAAGCATCCTTCGGATAATCTGCGCAAAGGCATATGTTGGTTTGCCAGTTTTTTGGGGGGATCGCCAGCTCCGGTGTCACTGGCGTTTCTTTCATTTTGATCCTTCACTTTGAGATTGCTGCCGAGAGGATTCAACGGTGCAAGCTCACTCCAGACGTCCTTGTCTGGAGTTATAACCGCCACAGACTGGGATCCTATACTGCTTGGTTGGATAGGAGCAAGTTCTGATTCACTGGAGGCGGATGTTAATGTATCATTAGTGGAATGTGCGCTTTCTGGCTCCTCTGGAATATTGGGTAGTAGGCTGGTAGACACAGCTTGAAGATACAAACTTCGTCGACGAGTTCGAACTTGACCTTGATTATTGTTGATAGGAATACTATTCGATGCTGGCACCACAAATCCGGAATGAAGGGGAACCCCTTCGCCCATAGAACCCCTTCGTGAAATGGTGCTGGGTCGGCGATTACGTCCATCTGCAATAGTGGCTCTTCGTGGGGTAGGACTACTGGGAAGAACAAAGAACAACGTGGTCAGGAAACCAATCGCTGTCGTGAGCGCCTTGATTTGAAACCTGTCTCTTGGCAAGGCCACAATTGTGAAAAGGAATGGCGTTGTTATCTGGCCGATGGCAATACAAAGTTGACACACTCCGTTGGCAAGACCTTTGTAATGGTCAAAATTGCTCATCACCACAAGATAAGCAGTGTGAAATGATAAACCAAGGCCACAACCTGTCACAAACAGAAACATTATACAAAAACATAATGGTATCATAAGAATAATCAGTTCACTTTTTTGCATTTTCTTTCATCCAACCAGCATGAAATATTCATGTTTGACTGTGATTTGTATTCGTTGTGTCACGTAAAACCATCATCATCATCAAAGCGTGTGCTTGTAAGGCTGCAAATTATGCACACGCTGCCATGCTGTTCACTTTTTCTTCCACAATCACACAAACACACATTATCTAATTTTTTTTATCCGCGACCGTCACACACAAATAATTTTACATTAAAAATCCGGTAGCAAAATGTCATAATCACTCGCACTTACCTACAAAAAGAGAAAATGTTAAGTAAATCCAACTGGGGTCTGCTGCCATTGAAGCCGAAGTTAAAAAACCAACGGCAGCTATGGCAGCTCCGGTTGTTGCTAGTTGCCTCGGTCTTTGTTTCACAGAATATGAGACTAGAAATGCTACACAAGAAAAATCATTTCAATCACAAATGACAAAACCAGAATACACCTTTGCCGGTAAATCAACTTGAATGAAACGAATGTAGGAAAAGCGTCACTCGCATAAACGTCAACTGATGCAATGGGATTGACAGTAACGTATTAATAATCTGATAAAAATGATAATTAACTGTAGGTCTTCATATTATTATTATTATTATTATTGCATATTAAATTTCCTTACCTGAGAGTAACCAGCACACGTAGAATATGTTTAAAAGCCAAGCCTTTGTTTTCAGCGTGAGTGGCACATCTCGAAAAAGAAAGCCAAAGGCGGTGTATGTAGATGGCCCAACACACTACGTACAAAAAAAAACAAGCCCAGAAATTACAAACGTTTTCAAGAGTTAAAAATCTGGCCTGCATAATAATATAATACTGTCTTGTCCTACTTAACATTCTCAATTTATGACCTCATCATCTATGTTTTACCATTAGTATCGTAGAAGCTCCTAAAATAACCCAAGCGTATCCTCTGTCTTTGTCCATTTTGAAGAATGACAATAAATTCATGGCCCAACAAACAATTGTCTGGATTGTTTACACGGTCCGACCAATTCGCAGAAAGAAAAAAAATCGAAAAGCTGCAGCTGCGTCCGTTCACATGATCATGATAGGACGCAAACGGTATTTTTTTTAACACGGATTTAATAAAAAGCAAAAAGAAAAATCACTTAACACACTCTACTCTAGTTAACACTGGATTTTCCTTCCAGTAAATGAAGTGTCTCTCGGGTCGTCTCAAGTTACTGTTGCGGTACTATCAGTGTCCCAATAAAATTGGTGATGTTCAGCGAGGAGTAAAATGAGCCAACACATTGGCATTATGAATGCAGATCGATGAGTATAAGTTTAACTGTTGTCGTTGATGGGGTTGTGCAAAGTAATAAAAATATCTCTTGTTGTGCATTCCTCCGAGCTCCTCTCTCTCTCTCTCTTGTCTTCATTAAATAGAATTATTACATTTTGCGATGTCACAAGATCACGATCAAAACTGCCAAAAATTCCAGTGGTGAATGCGACAGATAGAGATAGACTTGATGTTGTTCAATGTGTGGCCAATTTCAGAGTGGGAGAGTGCGCGAGCAGCGAGATAAGTGATAATAAACCCATCGAGGGTTGAGTTATTGAAATAATAATAGTCATAATACAAACGCCTTCAACACCATCCATACCACCAGCAGCAGCAGCAGTGGAGCAGCAGCATAATAATCATCATGTAATCTCGCGAAAACGACAACAATAATAAATCGCAACAACACACTACATTAGTACATGCCACCATGAAGATGTCACATAAAAATTCCCTATCTATCATTCAAATCTCTCGATCGATCACTCGTCAATTCCTTTTCATCGTCTCTGTGTGTGCAGTTGAAAGTCACACACACACACAAACACACACATACACACTGACACAAGCTGTTGTATATATAATAATCGGTAGTCAAATACAATATATGAGGGCACTGGTACAGTTTTACTTTTTATCGATGACAACAACAACAACGACGACCATTACCGGAGCAGTAATCTAGTAAAAAGAAAAATAGTAAGAATAATAGTAACGGATCCCACCAAAAAAGGCCAAGTACGATTTTTATTTCATTTATTTCCCTGCTTTACATACGACCTCGAACCAATTCAGACATAATATCTGCAAGAGATATCTTGTTACAATATTCCAGAGGAAGACATACAGTGCTATCCTGCACTATAGTAGTACCTATCTGCAATAATAATTTATTGTTGCAGTCGCAAAAATTGTTGTCTACACACTGTCGTCCCCCTTTTTACGCACTGGTTGCCCTCTTTCCTACATTTTCTAATATTGTTTAATAGTCATGAATGAATGAATAAACTTCCTGTTGTTGTTCACTTTCTTTTTTTCCGTCTTTCTCCCAACAGTCAGTCTGAATGCCACCACCGCCGGTGTCTTCCCTATCTACTTCTTGCACGTAAGAAGAATCTTAGAGTAATATCTTACATGCCTTTTACGCCTCCGAGGCCAAAAATAGGCATTGATTTTTCATAATAATCCCCCTTTGGTGACAACCGGATGAATCAACTGTCATCTTGACATTATTTTCTCGTTAAATTGCCCTCCTTTCCCGCATTTCCATTTTTTCTCTCTCTCACGTAAACAACCAATTTGTGCCGAACAACAGTTTGTGTGCTTCTCCTCTCCAGCCCTTGCTAATTGAATTTTATCTCGGCAAAAAAAAAGTTTATTAATTTCAGGCTTGACTGCCTCCTCCCCTCATCCGCGCCACTCCTTCATTAAATGCGATGATGATGTCAGGGGAATCATGCAGCACGCTTCTAATCCTTTTTTCCTCTTGAATGCACTGCTGGAGAAGAGTGGTGTGGTGGAAGAATAATAAAAATTATAACGCAATAACAACAACAATACACCACCAATTAGGTAAATAAAAACAAGCCAGCTAGTTACATTGATCTCGGGCATACACAGACTCACTCGCAAATATATATATATATATAACCACCACCACTTGTCCATAAC
>JAHZNE010000319.1:0-24054 GCA_027744055.1 Callyntrura sp. NNG-2020 | reverse complement strand
AAAAAAATAAAATGGTCTTAAAATGGCTTAAAAATGTTTTTTAAGTGATTTTAAGCATTTATAGTTTTTGGGGGAAAAAAACTTGGAAAAAAAATTTAGTGCTCCCCCTTTGGTCGAATCCAACCGAAATCGTGGCATTCCGTTACTTTCTCCGGGGACATCTGTTAGAATTCAGGAAGCTAGATAGAAAAAGGAATACTAATACCAAATACCAACTCACACGTTGTTGTCAAATTAATAATGAGATGAAGTAAGTTTTCTCATCGCAGGAGAATACCTTTTCTGTTTAAAGGATCGAGACTTAGAAATGTAATGGTGAGCCACAAATTCGCAAAATTTAAGAGGATGAAGTATACTGACTGTTATTATGTCAAATTTAATCGAAAATCCGTATTCACAATTCACACGGGTGCTCCATTATTATTGACAGTAAAAGATTAAATGTCTTACATTAAGCGCACGAATGTTGTCGGGACCGGGGGGACAAATCCTCGACGATCATGCCATTTTACATCATAAAGCACTAATATCCTAGTCGTCCCCCTGTTATGCACTCCGCGAGCCCGTAGTTCCGAACAACACTTTTTTTCCTAGTCAGCCAAGCTACAGGATGTTGCTGCATCATAATGGTCTAATAGATTTTTTTTCCTTTTGTGCACTTCTCATTTTGGGTTCCACAACAGCGTCGTATCTTATTTCTTGCTTTATTCCCATTGTAGCGCCATAAAACGGGAAAATCCTATCTTGTATCAAATGGAGGGGTATTGTGCGAATTTAATTTGTAGCTGCGTATCTCGAAAAATCGATTTCCAAAACCAAATAATAGTACTACAGCTTGGAATTGAGAGCTGGAAATTTAATTGAAATGCAGTTGCACACACTTTCCCTTTTAATTCTTCAAGAAATTGAATCTTCGCGTGGCAGATGCGGGGAATTTATGCACATTCAAAGGAGCTCCTTGATAACAAATGTGTTCCTTCGTTTTGAACGTCACTATTACGCCTGCATCATTCAGCCTTATTGAAATGCACTAATTTGCAAAATTAATAAAGTCTCTACATTCTCAGCAATCAGCATTTTCATATAAATAGGTACGCATTTCCTTCAAAATCCTTTGTGCTTATACAAGATGAGTCGACTTGTGGATAGTGGATAGCTTATAGCTTGTTTGTAGGAGTCTCATTAGGTACCTTGCAGCTCGAGATGAAATGTGTATGTGTTCCCTGAAGTGAAAATATTGGAAGAATGTCTCTGTAATATCTTGCTAGTCTCTAGAAAAGGTGACAATAATAAAACCTACTGATCTCTATGACGTGTGTCTACTTTTGTTGACAGTGACAATAAGCACACAGCTCACTGGTGCTGCTGCTGAGCCGCAACCTTACTTCACGTTCACATCCGAGAGATTTTCAAACGTCAGTTATAAATCCTTAAAATTTATTTCTCCCACTCATACGCAGAAAAGGCTCCTTCCAAGCTAAGCTTTCGCAATACCCCATCGTTCACTTTGTGGATATCCTCACAATATGAGAAATAGCTCCAAAATACTCTCAGTTTAGAGGAGGAGGGTAGGAGGTGGAGGAATGGTGAAGTATAGGTTCCCCGTAATACTCCCAGTTACTGCTGGTTGTCTTCATAATATCGTTTACACAAGTCTACCCAAGGAAGAAATGCCAAGTTGAAAATTCACCCGAAAATACATTTTTCTCCGAGTGGTTCATATTTGCGTGCGCTTCTAAAATACGGGACTTTCCTAAAAATCAACTTGGTTGACTACTCACAATCCTACACAAATACGTTTAGGTAATACGGATTCGCCGCTCTCATTGTAATCCTTTCTTGCTGAATTGTAGCACACAACATTTTGTTCTTTTGTCTGATTCATGATTCAAAAATCGTGTAATCTCCTCTACATCCAGCTTTCACAAAAATGTATCCTTCGTCTTACCAGCTCCTTTTGTTCGTACCCGCGGTAGGTGCACGTTACCTGCATATATTTTTTTCATACTCAATTTCGTATTTCTGATGTTGACACACTTCCAAATCACGCCGCAAACACAATACTTCTGCAAGTCGCTGGAACATTTGAAACAATGGTGGTATCCTACCATCTCAAAGTAAATATCGTTTGATTTCAATTCAAATAAATAAATAACAGGCGATGTGTAAGTTGTTTCTGTTTTTAAAATATAATGAATGGTATGGTATCGGTTGAGATGTTTGAAATATGTTGTCTTTGAAATGTACGGTGGTACACATGCCACGTAAATCCATTCATGACAAGACGGCATGCATAAAACATGTGTTGTACTCTGCGCGCACAACAGGCAATTAAGCTTTTTCTTCTCGTTCCAATTTTTCCTCTTTTTACCTTTTAGATCAAACAATTTATTTTGTTTGAAGGCTGGTTGATTAGTATGAAAGCAAATTGGAAAGTCAATTACACCATTGTAAACTCTCTCTCTCTCCCTTTCTGAGCAAGCCAAAAAATTCATTAGAATATGCCTGCCTATTTAGCATTGTTGAAAGGTTGACTTTTATGAATGAAATAAAGTTGCCTTTTTCTCTCTCAAGTCTCAACCGTACCATTTTAATTGAAAGGAGAATATAGTCAGTTATACAGAATTGTAGGTGTGGATTCATAAATCAAAAGGAAGACGAGATGCTTCTTTACCACATATAACCAGGTGTCCATGTGTTCACACACAACACAAAAAAAAATATTCAACAAAGTTAGTAAAAACTCCACTCCTGTGTAATCATTTGTTTGCCAAGGAATAGCACATTTTATGGTGGACGTATTTGTTGCAGCCAACCGATTTGGAAAAAGCATAAATTCGTACAAGTTACTTGTATTATGTGTGTGGCTAGTCTTGAACGTTTAAAAAAATCTTGGGTATACACCACCGTAATTTGCAACATTGCATTTTGTACTGAATTACAGGAATTAATTGCAATTTCCTGGCAGACCTATGCTTTTATAAAGTTCATTTTATTTTCTGGCCAATGGCCATTCCCGAAAAAAGCGTTATTAACTGACGGTTTTGTGCAATAAAACCGAATTCAACTCCGCCGTAAGTTATTTTTTTGTTGATTTTAAAAATCTTGTTAAACCTGAAAGCACTGTTGCATTCTGGTGGAAGTTAATTATGCGAAGCACTCGCCCAAAATTAAATAAAGTAAGTAATCCGTGTGAAACTTGCGAAATTTCGTACATGTTATCTCTGTAGCATCAAAGTTTGTGTTTCACTCAATTTTCTTGTTGAATGCTTACACCCTGGATATTATATATCCTTCTTGATATACTTGTCAGATAAGCTATCTCAGCAAACCTCGGGTTTGTATTTATTATCAAGCCAAGGAATTGTTCAAATCTTATTTACATACAGTCTGCTATTTAAATATTTTTTTGTAAATTTTAAGTTGTTGCTGGATTTACGACGTGTTTGAATGCTAGTTAAACTTAATCATTATTTCAGCTCGGAAAGTTTACCCATAAATAAAAAGTCTTGATTAAAAACTTGCAGTAATAAAATCAGCAGACTATGAATATATATATATATATATCTCTGAACATATATAGCCTGTGTATACCAAAGACCGGAGCGATAAGGTGGAGATTTTCTGCGGAGGTGGGGGTGATGGGTGATACCGACATCTGGTTACACCATAAAACTGTATACGACTACAAGTGAAACATTGAAAGGTGAAAAACTTTTTTAATTTTCTTACTAATTTATTTCGGGGAAAATGTGATTGAGTTGCAATTCACAAACAATTAGTATACTCGTAAGGCGAGAAAAGGCATAAAATTTCTCCACCCGCCTTCATCTTCTCATTTTAACCAGCTGTGATGCTATGTAATGGGATTACTAGCTAAAATAATTTAGGTTCGAATAGCATTGAGATAAGTTAGTTTTAATGAGTATTATTTTATTCGGAATAATTCGACAGACTTGGTCGAGAGAGTCGTAAGGCGAGAAAAGGCATAAAATTTCTCCACCCGCCTTCATCTTCTCATTTTAACCAGCCACGCATATTTTCTCTTCCATCTCACCACTTCCCGGCCGGCAGTTACAGCGAGGATATAAAAGACGAATTTTTTTTAAAGGCATACCATATAAATAAAGATAAGGTCTATAAAAATTGTAATTACATGTTATATCTTTGTATTGCATCAACCTACTACAGACATCCTCGGCAGCTGCACATATTTGCCTCGTTTGCGTTGGACTCTCGTTTTTATGGCCAGTTGGCTTTCGAATGAGGGAGGCTGTCCTACCTGTTATCAGAATCTTTGTCTAAATCTTATGCAAAAATAATAGAACAATAAAGAATGCAAAAATTTTTCCCTTATTTCCTCGCTCCGGGTATAATTTTACGTGGTGCCTCCATTATACATCTACCAAGAGCACGCAGAAACCGATTATTTCATGGGCGGGTCAAACAATCAAAATCCCAACTCCACACATACACACTCTCATCTTTTCTACTGTGCATCTTACTCTCTTCTTGCGCAATGCAACAGTCAAGGAAAAAATCATCCATCTTCGCTGCTCTCCACATCCCTCGCGCCTTACATCCCATTAAACTCTCAAGAACAAAAGGATTACCTAAAGTAGGATGGTGGATGTCTTTCACGACAAAATTATATACTGCTTAGCAGACTCCCCTTCAAAAAATATCCTGATCTGTGTACAACTTACAAGAACCGCGCGTCCTTTTTGTCTCCGACTCCGAGATTTAATATTGCGTTTTCATGATGGTTTGTACCCACCTGGTAGGTGGGTACCGCTGCCTGTGCTGAATTCCTAAGCTCAAAACGACCTTCTTGATTTTTATGTTGACGTTTGAGTACTTTTGCATCGTACATACATCCTTGCCGTGTACAGCTGCTGCTGCTGTTTAATGAAAATGTCAAAGACTTTCGGTTGCATTGAAATTGGAAAGGACAGACAGAGAGACCTGACGGCAAAGAAGAGAGAAGAGAAGGATGTGCATCCAACTTTATCAAATTTTACGGCCACTTATCTCACTTTGTGGTTATTAAGTACACATCTCCCCATACAATGTGTATTGAGATGCGGACATAAAAATTGTTTTGTTTGATGTCGGGTTTTTCTCCGTGCCTACGTTTTACTTGTTTGCGCAGTGAAATGATGATAGCATGCATGTCGTCGTCATCGTCGTCGTCCTAATGCCCAGTTAAAAAGTCGCTGCTGCGAAAACCAAACCAGGGTGCGTACGTCACAAACACACAAGTGCTCTCTAATAGCACTAGTCAATTTTCTAGAATAAATACACGTTTCCCTCCTCTGTACATGTTGTATCGACGATGATGATAAAATATGATGAAAAATGTTGATTCGAATATAGTAATCTGTGTAATAATGATGTCTAAAGTGGATGATTTGAGCTTTCAAATTGCAAATAGAATTTTGTAAAATAAATGGGATGTGTGTGTTGCATACGTTATTGCTCTTTCATATTTTATGGGTCTACTCTGTTGAAAGGACATATAGATACGATACAAACATACACGTCCATCTAATCAATACGCGCTTTCAATTCTTATTTCTGCTTCCTTATTGCTTGTTGTCTATAATACCACACCGGCCCCACCGTCGTCGCCATCCACCGTGTTGTAACATGATCAATAATAGCTCTTGTTTGATGTGGTGGTTGAAATGGCACTGCACTGACTTGTTTAAGAGGTTTGTGAAGGTTTTATCGTTGAAGTGAGAAGCATTTAAAGAAATGAAAAATGAAATGACTTGGTAAACTTTTTAGGGAGAGAAATAATCAAGTAGACAAACAAACAATAATAAAAAGTGCTTGAATGAATAGTAGATAAAAATTCGGTTGAATAGGCAGGCCCATTGTGCAACGTGTCTGTTGCAGCAGAGGGGCTATAAGGGACTTGGGGATAATACTTGTAAACGAGATGTATCATAATAATAGCGGGGCTGTCATGTACTTTTAAGTTTTATCTGAGGAAGGCAGTGGTGATTGATAACCATCTCCTTTTGCGGTAGCGCTCTGTATAGCCTTCTTGTAGGTTAGATTTCTATCACTGCATACTAATGAATGCTGCAATTACATCATTTAAAAGAGAATGAAAACCCGCATAATAATAACACTTTATGTAATATTCAAATAATGTGAAGCGAGAGGCTGATGATAGGGATATCACGTCTTCCTAAACTGGTGACTACTTTATTCATCATGATGATGATGATGTCTTCTCCGGAATGTGTACAACCATACATGTTACTGGTAATCCATCACTTAAATTTAAACGAGCTTTTGATAATACGGTGGTGATGATCATGATGATGATGACGATAGCGTATTTTTTGTGCTTCTAAAAACACCGCCACCTGCAACAAAGTCCCAAAGCAAAGGAATTATATTGAGGAAAGTCATTTCACCCAGCTGGATGCCTTCGTTTTATCAAATTTAATAAAAACTCCTCTAAAATATGTGTGTTGTGTGCGCCTTCTGATGGCGCTGACAGGGAAAAATGGAGAATATAGGTAGAGGATGATGATAATGATAAGAGAAAAAAAGCAAACACCCCCAACATAAATAAGAGTATTATTGTGTGGAATGATAACCACAAGGAGGATGGGATGATGAACTTGACGATTTTCATCTGGCTATTTACAAGAAAAACAGGAGACGAGGTTGCTTGCTGTGTACTTGGCAATTGGGACAGTGTTGTATATACACACACATTCATCCCTGTCGCTGTCTCTCTATGTGAAAACGTACTAGAGAGGCGACACCCCGCCTGGGATTATTATTGACAAGATAAACTTGAAACTTTTTTTCTGTGTAAAAGACAGCACAGACGATAATAAAAAAGAGTGAAACAATAAGCTGGCGAAAAGACGAAGAGAAACTTTCCTGTTCTTTTTCGTCAGCGTTCGCACATTTTACCAGATTACATGGGACGAGAAGAAAACGTGTATAAGGTTAAACCATTACGTGATTCCACCATTTTTTCTTGGGTTTATTATTATTATTATTATTATTACTATTTTAAATAATTGTTTCTTCAGAAGCTCAAGTATTGACCCGGGAAAAATGGGAGAAGATTAAAATGAGCAACCATCTTATATTGCAGACATATTATGCACAATTTGTGTATATCGTATAACTTTAATGATCAAGTTGATGCTCAAGTACTATACGGAATAAGGCAAGAAAGGATAAGCATGTACAGCTAGTACCCAGATATGGTGTTTTGTTTGTGTGTATGTGTGATAGTAAATGCCTCTCATAACATGTCATTACTTTTTATGCATAAACAGTAGGAGGAAACACAGATTGTTTTTGGTAGTCAAAGTGCATATTTTATTACTGAAAACACTGTTTTAGGAGAATCCCGTTCTTGTACTCAAAATATATTGTTGAACATGGTATTCGGTAGATTTTCTCGTAGCGCAGCGCTAAGCAATAACAAGTTGTTTCTCTCTCTCTCTCTCTCCTCTCAAGATCCATCCTGCTGTTTTACAGCAGTCATGCTGAAAGTATTTGTCATTTACTTCTTCTCCTCCTCAGCCAAAGCTCGGTTATATGCGATTTCTTTGAATGTTTTTGTGTTTTTGTTTGATTTATATATTATTATGTTTTTGGGTTGGTAAATGCCAGTGCACCGATAAAAATGCTTGAACTTGAAGCATAAAATTATATGTAAAGACGAAGTGCCTATAATGTGTGTCGAAACTATTCATGTGTGTCGACACATGTATATTCGTCAGCTATTTTTGTCGGTTTTTTACAGAGGAGGTACTATACGACCATGTTTACACTGGCACGTAAAAATTATTGTCGGGAACATCTAATGTGTGCAACCTACATGGAATTTCAGTTTAAATTAAAAATACGCTATGTTGTAAAAAAATATTATGGCAAGGACAGCAGTTTACAGAACATGAACGGTATAAAAATGTTTTTTGCCATAATTTCCACGGAAAAACGAATAAAATGACCTTTGCTATCCGTATAGTATGAAATAAAATGGTTTTTTAAAGCGTGGAACCTTCGAGTGCGTCATAGTCATGAGAGTAGAACATGTTGAGCAATAACAACGATATCTTTTCAAAGATGATATGACAGTTTCAATAAAAAGCAGTTGTCAAAGACCAGATTCTTGCAGGTATTGTATTGCAATAATTTGAAACAAAGGACAATCAGTGAGAGATAGTAGGCACTTTTAAAAGGACTGAAATCAATACTTTTAGGGAAAGTGGTACCCTTGGGGCTACTTGAGATTACTATGAAAAAGAGAAGACACATCTTCTCTTGTTCACTTTGACTTTACAAAATAAATAAAAATTCAGAATCATTGTAACAGGTCATGTCACAAAGTATGTCATGTACACACACACTTTTCTGTAACTGAATACTAGCAACTCCCTGGGATTATATTCATGATATGACAAGGACACTGTATGTTCATAAAAATACATTAGAATTGGAAATATTTGTCAGCGCTTTACTTGATTTTCTCCTACCAACATTTTTCTTTCTCTTGTGAAAAGGAATTTCATATTACAAGTTAGCTTGTAACGTCAGTAAAATCAATATTTGATGATAAAATAAAAAGTTCAACTTTGTTGGATTGCAACGGAGGTAGAAAAAGCACATTGTATCCTAATACGATGCTAATATCTCACCTATAGGTATATATATATACCTATGTGAAGGTGCTCAGATGTTGTAGGTACAAATACAAATGCATACCCTGTGACCATCGACTGTAATTCCACCGTATTTTCCAGCAATACTCCTGACCGGCGAAGTGCGCTTTCTCTGGCGACAATAACAAATGCAAACATTCTTTTTAACCTGCCTGCATGTACAGTAGTGCTTGATGAGGCGAAATTCAGAAGTACGGACAAACCAAATACTATTATCATCTGCTTTTAAGCTATTCCTCTCTCTGGGAACCTGTCGCTATCCTGTGTGGGGGATTAAAACTAGAAATCATGTTTGAGAAAACAATATGAGTGGATCGTATCTCCATTTCCGGCGTATATTACTTTTGGAGGAGGCAGAATACAGCAAGAGTGAAGTTGTTGACAGACCCCCACTTTCATTTAAATGTCATTAGGCTTTCAAAATGACACGTCGTAAATATCGTGGATACATCCAATATCCAACTCATAAACCTCCTCCTCTTCTTGTTTGAATAGGAAGAAACTACACACGACTTGTTGTCTACCTACACACATACACACAGTTTGTAATGAAGTTGCTTGGATTTTATATATGCTCAAGTACATTTTCATCATGGAGAACAAAAACAACTTGAGACTTCGTCAGAGACTGCACAACAATGTCAGTTTATTTATGATTTGAACAAATAGCAACAAACAAGTTGTATGCAGGGGGAGAGAGGTATATATATCCTCCTTCCAACACTTTTAGAACAGCAGCAATGGGGATTGTGTCTTGTGTGATGATGATGATGATCGTAATCGTTAATATCAACACATCACATGCTTCTCCTCTTCCTGACAAAAAAGACGACCAGAAGCAGACTGACGACGACGACGAGCCTCATTCTTCTCGCTGGTTGTTTAAGTCCACGCATTCAATTGTCAAGATGATAATCACATGGAAAAAGGAAGTAGGAGTCGGAGGAAAAGGTTTTGTATGACGGAGACGAGAGAAACGCTACTTGCTGCTGAGTGGCGATAAGGAATGAAAGTGTTTGGCGGATTTATTGCTGCTACCTCGTATTAAATCCTACTCATACAAGTAATCTCGCCGAAATTTTTCCCGTCGAGGAGAGAAGGAGAGAGAGAGAGCGAGAGATGAGCCGGGAACAGCAGAAAGTTGATACTGGGAGTAGCGACTGACGAGGGCGACGATGACGACAACGCCGAGCAGGTTGTTGAAGCTACAATAAAATTTTCCAAATTCCATTTTAAAAACAGGCTTGTCTGATGTTTCTCACATTCTTCAATACCATCAACCACCAAAATTACCACAGCCACAGCCCTTGTCTACATGACGTGCACGAAAGGACAATTTATAAAGCAACAGCAGCAACAGCATAGGTAAGTTTGGGGAAAAATCCAAAAAAAACCTCGCTGCTGCCTTGTGTATGTGTCTACTTATAAATCAACTAGCACCCTGCAAATCGTTGCCAAATGTCAGCGATTAAACTTGTCACACATATACCTAGATATCCTCCTCGTTCCTTTACACTCTTCATGTGAGCACATGATGATGATGATGACGATGACGGTGATGGTGATGCGATAATGCCACAATATTTAGGAAACTTCAAAATCCATCAACGTAAAGAAATAATAATTGAAATGAACGGGTTTTTGAGAGTGACTCTTTTGACTGACACGTTATGAGTGGTAGTTAAATTATAAAAGTTTTCGATCGCGGGGCGTACCAGCACTCAACCTTTTCATGTTTGTTTGATATTTTCATTAAATTGAAATGTCTCGTGTGCGTGAGGTTTTCTTCCTTTTTGCGCGAGGAATGCTGTGCAGCCAATCCCAGACCCAGCCACAATTCATTTTTAAGTGCATAATTTAAGAAAAAGAGATATTTCTATGCCTCTTATCATCATTGAGGCTGACAGGGACGATAAAACTTTCAAAAATTGATGTATTACAGTAATGGCGTGCTGCAATTTAACAACGGGCATCCGTTCATTATTCATGGGAAAGCTGATACATGAAAGGATATAAAGACTAAAAAAACATATATTTTATGTTGAATATAAATTCAAGAGAGAGAGAGAGAGAGAAAACCTACACTCGTCGTAGTTCTTATCAAAAGTTGGAGAAAGAAGGTATGGTACACGGCCGTGACCCCCTCTCTCCCCGTCCGTCTCGGATAAAACAGGGGGATACAAAGCAACAATAAAATTACTACTTTTGTTGTATCGACGAAACTGATGGGGTGGATTGGTTTATTATTTTCAAACTTTCCTTTTATTGTGGTAGACATTGTATTGTTTTCGGGAGGAGAAACCGTTCTTGTGTTATGACGCAACAAGAATAAGACAATCCATTGTAATCCTTTGTGGTAGTCCGTATTTCACTCAAGAGAGATGAAAATTGTCAGACTTTGGCCAAAACAAGTACTCCACGACTATGCACATAAAGCAAGAAATATGCATGTACGTAGCCAGAAAATTGTAAATGAAGAATGGCGATGGTATTAGCTCTTTTTGACCCAACATATTTGGCACTTGGTCTCATGTGCCATTTAGCAACATGGATTGTGTCTGTCTGTGAATGAACGTACCATTCAAGTTGTGTACGGACGTAGTATACGCATTCTCGTAGTCGTCCTATGCGAAATTCTCAATTTATTTTTTTTTCGTCTCGGTATCTTCCCGCAGCTCAGATTTGTATGAACATTGAATTGTACAGTTTTATGTAGTTTGGAAAAGTTGGCCCATAAATTGTATTAAACTTGGAAGGAGAAGAAGAAGAAAAAAAAATTGCAAAAATAATGCCTAGACGGACGCCTAGATGATAAAAGCGTTCTTGTTGAAAAGCACTAATGCTCATGCCCACATCATGACGATGTACACACCAATATAGACACGCGCAAATTCCGGGTGTGTTGTGGATTAGTGGAGTTGAACTCGGCAGATAATACGGCATTACTATACTTGTACACACACCATCTTGAATTATGACCATCAACAGAGAGTTTATGTGTGTGAGCGCCTATGCGCCGTTCTTCTCCCTCTCTGTCTGGGTTTCCATTTTTTCGCATGCTAATGGCCTTTTCAGGTTGCGTTAATGCCTTCAAATCAGCAGGATGATAGAGAACGCTTTATTAAATCTTTTCATACAACGCGTAAATGATGATTACTTGTTTGGTAAAATTAGGGTCCTCTCTAAACTTGTTGTTCAGAACTAGTAATGCTAAACCAATGATATTTTACAATCGTCAGGAATTACTCACCAAAATTTACTTTCACACAAAATGTTAAATGAAATAAATGTGGGATGCCAAAAGAAGGCCGCAGGGTATTTTACCCGTGTAGTGCGACGAGGAATAATGTAAAAGGCGTGTAATGTCAAAGTGCATGACTCATGACTTACAACATTAAAAAATAGCTTTGTGCAAATTTCTAATTAAATAAAATGCTACACACTCCTCCACTGTGCAAGGTTGCAAAAGGTCAGGCAGTAAAAGAAAACACACACACAAACACGTCAGCTCATTACAGTTCTCAGAGATGTTTAATGAAATCTTTGCAGAGAGATAATGATAATTTTATACAGTATATAAATTTGCCACTCCTTAACCCATAATATCCGCTAAATGTTTACTCATTCCCTAAATACACCCTGTTTCAACGTAAGTTCCCCGTTATTATGAAATGCTGCTTTCACACACAAATAAATGAGTGGAGTCCAAGCGCCCTGTCAATTTTCATGTAGCATTTCATTCGTAAACTTTTTCTTGCGTGCCTTGAAACCATCATCAGGAAAGAGAGCTCTTGTGTAGCATTCGGAGAAAAGCAGGTCCCTAATGGGTACACACACTCATACAAACATAAACATCTTTGCTAATTTGCTGTAGGTCTATGGCACTTCTCCCCCAATCTGTGACGCAGCGTGTGATTATCTATAAAAGGCAATTAGGCAGTGTCCTACTATAAATACATGCGGGTAAATCAACATGTGTTTTCGTTCAAAAAGGAAAATATTTTCGAGGATTCTCACAAAATGGAGCAGTAAATACACACAGTCGTATAAAGCAGGATGAACTTAAGTCAACAAGTAAGGCCCGCGTGGGAGCTTTTCTGAAAATTGCACACAATATGCTTCCTAATTCTGCAGAGCCTTGGAAAATAGGGCGATTTGCGATATTGACATTTAAAACGTAATAACAGCACAGGGCTCTATTTATTTAACGTTTTGTTCATCACGTAATTCCATCTTACATACAGGCTTTAAGTAACTGTTTTTTTTTCAGTTTTGTAACATTTTTATTTGACGTTATCTAATAGGACATCAGCAAACAGTAGGACATATTGCATACATCCGATTTTATGCACTCTTTGGCTGCACTGATTTTCCTGTTTGTCATCCATTTAATCAAATTGCTTACTTAAAGAAGAGACAATAGACCCGTTTCATTTTTTTCTCCCCGTTTCAGCAGCACCCCCGTATTGTGGTACTTTCCTAGAAACCCTAAACAGCAACAAGAAGAAACCCTTTGTGCTCTATAAATTAAAACATATTCTACCCTTTGTTCTGCTTCCGTCGTGTTGATATGCATTCATGCATCACAACGTAATAATAATATCTTGGCGTTTTTTCACTCTTTTGTCAATATCCTTTTATACTTTCCCCGTATAGCACAGCAAAAAAGCTGGGTTTACTCCAGCAGAGAGTAATAAAGGACCACACGCGTTGGGACACACTATAGGCGAGTAAAAGAATTACTGTCAGCATTTTTGCGTCTCCGCTACTTTTCCTGTCTTGTCTGTCTATATAAAGTCCTCGTGTAGCGGGAAGGACGACGACGACGATGATGATGATGTCGTCGTTTCTTTCACTCGTTCCCAAAAAAGTAACTTTTTTGTGGTGGCCTAGAAAAAAAGGAAGTAAAAGCAAGTGAAGTGAGTGAATGCGGATGGGAAAATGGAGGGTAACTTTGCTTTCATCATTTCTGCCCTCCATCTATCCAGAGAGAGAGAGAGAAGTGGGGAGAGAGAGTACGTATGTAACGTACTTACTCTCATTTTCCCTTTCCTGTTGGTTTTCCCCCTTCTTGTCTTCTTTCTTTCATAGCAAATTTTATGAATAAAAGGAGGACTGGTTTTAGCGAAGTGAAGAAACATTTCTATCTAAATTGCTGTCGGCAGGCAGGCAAATAGCCGTACATTCCCCTCGGCGTACAAATATCCAGCGCATTATGGGGAGAAACGAGGAGAAAAAATGTTGGTGCTGCTCTTATTTTTATTTTCGTTTTGGCAATATACTTTTGCTGCAAAGGGAAGAGAGAGAGAGAGGCATATACAGACACATGCACACTCTCATGTTCTTCCTAATAGTCAATGAGGAAGCTCTCTGCTGCTCTTATCTTTGTTGGACATCGCGGGAATGTTTGCAAATAAATGCGTAGATACCTATAAACGACGTATTATGCTCTGCTTACTAACAATAAAATGTTTATTCCTTTAAGGTTAGCTAACCACACAGATTCACTGCGAGTTTATTATCAGTGTACTAGCCATTAATATAGTGGTGATGCCAGAAGTCTTCTTCCGTTCTTGCATAACGTTTGTTTTCATTTATGTGCTTAGAGCCCTCGTCGTCGTGTGTAGCCAGGAAAGAGAACCTGCCTGAAATAATGTAGCCTGAGCGGAAGGAAAGGCACATTCTAATTACACGTGGCGCTCCTGATGATATCGCTGTAATATCCTACACGTGCGCTGTTGTTTCGAGGGTTTTTTGGGGAGAAATACTCGAATTCAAAGTGTACACGAGTAAATGGTACATGTGTTGTGTGGGTGGATGCAAATTAAGTTGAGTAAAACTTGTATTCGTTGCATCCTTTTTGGTGGTGTTGAATCCTCCAATTTTCGCAGCGCCAGATGTGGCGGTAAAGTGGTGACAGAACACTGTCAAGTTGTTTTTATGAAGAAAAAAATAGTTCCCGTTTAGTTACACTTTTCATCACACTACCCCATTTTTTCCTTTCATCTCATCTTTCTAGTAAGAAGGGTAAATACACACTTATAATTAGTGCAAATTGAGCAAATGTCAAATTTTTGTGCTCATTTGTTGTAGCCCACATTTTGACTTTTCCTTTTGCTAAAGGAGGTTAAGCAGACTTGGTAGGTAGGTGGCTGTAAATAATATGTTGGTTGTTAACGACTTGACGATTCTTATCTGACAGTTGAGTGACAAATGACATGTTGCTATTTTTGTGGGAATGCAGGGGGTACACGAAAGACATGGCGAAACGGTTTGTAGAAACTTGCCAATAAACATTCTTCGTCATCTGCTGACACGATCCAGACTTTTGCTCGTCGTGTGCTGCTCTGCGGATTGAAGGCGGAATGGCAGCAGGCACCTTTTCTCTGTAACCCATCTCGCCATCGACAAAATCTTATTATCACGTCATCATTACATGGTATATCACGTTTTAGAAGGAACAAGTTATTAGTCCCTGGAATTCGCGACCAGCGGTAGAACATGGATATATGCCCGCGTAAAAATAAATGGTGACAGGTTATAAAGGTTCGTTGATTGGTGCCCCCATATATACTGACATACGAATGGTCTTTCCTTTCACTATTGTTTGAAAAAGAGGCGATGCACGATGGCAAAGGTAGTAGGTGCTGCTGCTACGCTTATGAAGTTCATAAAGACACGTGCGCCCCATGGAATCAGGTTGCTTTCATTTTCTTCCGAGAACATGTGGTTCAACGAGGATACCATCAAGAGTGGTTGATATATCGGATGATAGCGTATTAAAATACCGTCATTCCATGGATCCACTTTGGAAAATTCCTTACATTTTCCTTTCCAATTCTGTGTCAAGACACTTTCAAGGAAGCCATATGGAGCGGAGTGAGAGTGACCTATATATTCGTGCATGTATAGATTGACTTTAAGAGGAAATTTCGCATTTTATGGGAATGCGTAAGGCATAAGAGATGTAGTGGGTGCTTCTCCACAATTTTGCACTATATCAATGAAGGACAAATATGGAGGGCATTTTTCTAATCAACTCGGCGGACCCTCTTTTATGTGAAATTCTTTCGGTTTTTTTCTCGTCATTATGAGATCAATTCTCAAGTGTAAGGTTGAAAACAGAAGGCCAATAATTTGCTAGCGTTTTCCGGATTATCAAAAAAAAATAACCTGAAGGAAGAAATTTTTTGCAGTATTATTTTTTTTTAGAATAATAGCCCTCACACGGTCCCTGTCCTTGTTACTCGACCGTGACATGTTTGCTTTTTCCACACGTGGGGGTGGCCGGGAAAATCGATGGAAGCTTTATAATGACTTTACTTAATTCTACTCGTTTCAAACACCAAAATTGGGTCAGCATTGTTTGCCAAGTGCTGTGAACCAAAAAATACGTACAAAGCACACTACTCCGTAATTAAATAAAAATCGTTAAAAATAATTGACGCCACCGCATATCAATATAGTAGTTTGTTGGAGCCTCATTATAGCATTTTTAAACCGATTGTCCAAACCACACTACTCCGTAATTAAATAAAAATCGTTAAAAATAATTGACGCCACCGCATATCAATATAGTAGTTTGTTAGAGCCTCATTATAGAATTTTTAAACCGATAACGCCATTTATGATTACCAACCAATTACAGCGTGCCGGTCTACCAAAGAGGAAATTTGTTAAAAGTGTTCCCCTGTAAAAAAATATTCATTTCCTCCCATATTACCCTGTGTTCTTATCTATCTTATGTTAAAAACATGCCAGCGATGATTTATCAGACTCCTTTCGATGTTATTCATTACTTGCACTTTTCCGCGCGCTGGGTTTTACAACCTATACAGCAGCGTTCAAGCATGATGCCATAAAGTATGGCGAGGCGAGCCTTGTCGTCATCCATATAGGTAGTTGATCTCATTATTATTATTATTATTATTATTATTATTTTTGTCAGTCAACCAACCTACAACGCGTCTAACTACGCTTTACAATTCATTTCTATCTTAAAGCGAAAGGAACAACACATTTTAACAAGACACATTGATAATACGATATTTTTCTATTCCTCGTTATTACACTCGACACTTTTTACACATTACCATTTCACTGCCCATTACTGGTATAATGAGCTCTTTCGATAGAATCATCATTCTCAACGATTCGTATCTAAATATGGTCATTACGTTTTGTGAAAGTGAGCCTATATCTTTTCCCCCAGCTAAATGGCAAGTTATGAAGTATGTTAGAGGAGTAAGAGAGACTCTGGTTTCGTTCGATGATGTTGCCCTAAGACAAGACACACCACCAGCGTGTGCAATAATAATGCGCGAGTGTGCTTACAAAGATGGAAATTGGGAAGAGGAGAAGACGTGGGGGGAGTAGGAGTACAAGTTGTGCTGATCTAGGATACTAAGATCCAGGAAATGACATAGTATATCGGAATATTGTCACACGCGTCATAAAATTCTCTCTACATTTAATGCTTTCGGAAGTCGGATTTCGACTTTATTTCTTCTTCCCTGACCAATTTTATGGGCACTTGGCTGGCTTGTTACAGATAAGAAGGAGAGCAGCAGGGCTATCAGTCAACAACACCACCCCACCAAAACATCCAGTTTCCCTTATTTGGCGGGACATGGCCGATAATGACTGAAAAAGTCTAAAATGACACTGCCATTGATGCGTTTCGAGATTGTACAGTTGTCGTGTAAATAAACAGGCATTTGATAACTGGACACTGTGCACGTGAAACGGACGATCGTCGAACCCAATGAAGTGAAATAGAACAGGGTTGATACATTTTTTATACTTGCGCATCATTTACCGCAATGTGCACAATAGCATCAATAATTCGCACCTACTTTGACAATTACGGGGAGCCTGGTGTGATGTAGAGGGAAGATGATGGAGAAAGTGTGCTCGTTTCAAGGTGGATTTGTAGGAGAACAATAATGCGGGCGGGTTATATTTATGGAACGCTAACGTTATGGGTACTCGGTACGCTACAATGCTACGAATAGAGTTCTGATTTGATTATTTTTAGAATTGTAGCTGCATCGTTGGGAATTGTGTCCGTATACTCACGAGTTTCACAGCTGCAAGGTTACAGTTTATTTAATTTCGAGTTTGTTTATTGACGAAATACACAACACACGTGCGTGTATGCTACGTTTATCATGATGACCCATACTATTTGGTTCTGTAACAAGAATGCTGTTCAAGGAGAACCCCCTCTCGAATAGGCAGGGCAAGTGCCCTTCGTGCGACCAGTAAGCAATAAAAGTGTACCTTCTGCACTGGTTAATAAAATGAAACGTGACTGCGACTAGTTGTGATTCTATTACAAGTTGCAAATACAATTTATGTAGGTATCCCTATAGTCTATATGTGTCTCGTTTGGAATTACAAGTAGCTTATATTTTAGGTATAGTAAACACATTTCACATTTTTAAACAAGTCCAATGATAGTTAATGGTCTGTGAGTCAAAATTGTTTCCTTTGCTGGGTCCGGCTTTCGACGTAACGACCAACTCACGTACAAACATGTATGTAAGTACCAAAAGACGTCATAATAGTTGATTATCGTAATTGTAGCTGGCGGGTAGTTCTGGCTCTACAGAGTGTACCTGATGATGGAGAGTTTGGAGAAAAGGCACGAGAAGAAAAAAAAGAATTTCAAAAGAAATGAGTCAGATACAGATGGCAGTTGTTGGCAGCCAAACCATGAAAGTCGACAATAAAATATTGTCACCTTCGTGGAGGGGATTGGACATTTTTATAAACGATATTTTATTGCTAATAAACGAGTATACACACAGACACACACCGGAAAATGAATCAAGTGACCAAACCATTTTCCTTTTTTTTTTGGAAGAAAACTAGGTACGTAAGAGGTTCCATTATGATTGTTCCTTTCCCACAGCTGCAGGGTCTTTCCCCCGACAAAAATGTTGGCAATAAAAAGGCACGCTAAAAAAATCGTTGGTGTTGTGGCCCATTATGAAGTTGTAACAGATGGGAAACGTTGCTATAAAAATATCAGCCATTTTTTGGAGACCATTGGTGAGCCAAACAAAAATGTCAGCTCACCATTCACGTCTCCATTATTTATTTACATGTAACCTCCCAGTGAAGCTTTTTTGAAAACGTCCAGCCATGTCGTTTTTTGGGCAGTAAATGAGATAAAATGTATGGCACTGATTTACAAATTCAAGAGAGTTGTTCAATTTCTCCGGTAATAATATCATCTTTATTTTTTGTATATCGTCATCATAGGATCGTGTGATAACATGGGTGTTTATTGTAGAGGAACAAGCAGTTATTTCGGATCAAATTTTATATTAGGGCAACCTGGTCCCCAGAAAGCCCTTTTAACAACACATTTAACTTCAATTTTGGCTCTATTAGGGGATTTGTTACAACGTGGTGCTGGTACTCAATTGGAGGAAAATATCGCCCCATTGCATTTCTGTCCAGAAGGAGTCATTTTTAGAGAAAATGCTTTTTGGAGACATTAATAATATTTTATAATGTTGGGGAAAGAAGTAACAGCGTTTTTTTGAGAGAGTATGTATGGCATAAAAGCACATTCTGGATAATAGGGAGAAAATTTTAAGGAAAATTGTCTGAATACAGAAACCTTAAACTTCAAAGTTGGTATTCAAAGGTATTTCTATTTTCCTTCGGTAGGTATTACAATTTTCGCAGAAATGGAGGTCGAATACCATTAAAGCGTCTGAAGACAGACTGACAGACTTGCCAAGTCTTCAATCAGTCCTTTTCTGGAGAGCGGTTATTTCAGATTGAAAATAAAATGAAAGTTGGCCGAATCGATCCACTTTTATATTTTTGGCTTTGCTCATTTTTTCTAAGTATCCTGGTCATTTGAAATGCAGAAATGATCTGAGAGAAGCAGAGCAGAAGGCTTCTTTGTTGTTCGAGTATTGAGTAGGTCATCTTGGAATAATGAAAGGCGCACAGGGAATCGTAGGGATATGCAGTATTGTCCCATTTTTCGTTCAGAATGTTAAATTTATTATCCTGATCGAATTTTGTGAATGGGCTTGTTTTGTTAGGAAGGATTTGGATTTACTTTTTTTATAACAAATTAGAAAATCTGTTGAAAATCCCAGAGTTTGGGAGATCCTTGCAGCACCTTTACATCGCAGGCAGGCAACCTTTTACCTTTTCCAACAGCTTTTTCCTATTTTAACGATATAACCGATAAATCAACATTACAAGTCTTAAAATAAGTATTTTCCGGCACGACTCCGAGACAGTAGCTGTTTTTCAGAGGGCATATCACCATCATCATCATCATGGTTGAGTGGAAAGTGGCATATCACCCCGC
The DNA here is from genome assembly GCA_027744055.1 of Callyntrura sp. NNG-2020. Classification (NCBI taxonomy): domain Eukaryota; kingdom Metazoa; phylum Arthropoda; class Collembola; order Entomobryomorpha; family Paronellidae; genus Callyntrura; species Callyntrura sp. NNG-2020. The sequence goes on along the minus strand of JAHZNE010000319.1, from coordinate 4,002 downwards.
GACACGTTCAAATAACTACTCATGCAGAAAAATAGGAGACGATACACATCTCTGAAATGGACTCGGCTCAAAAAATGCCTATACTTAGATACACGTCAAAAGTTAGCTGCTTCACTTTAAATTTAAAATTGCAGTGAAGCTGGCTACAACGTGTATGTGGATGCAAGATAGGTATGACATGTGCATGTGAACAATATTTCCCCAAAATTGCGCTGGCATTACGGCATACAGATACAAATGAGTATGACATTCTCCCGTTACAGTAATAAGTAGTCAGAGGAGCTGACAGGAAAAATAGCTTACCCGCCTATTTTTGGCGAGAGATTTTTGTCAGAGATTTGTTTGATTCTGTAAATATGATGAAGTAAAAAAGGCACCCGAATGGAACAAGCCGTGCACTCTGAGTCTTGCCATTCAAATTCACGGTAAAACGGGGTAACGCCGCGTGTATATCTCTCTTTTTCCATGCCTTCTCGCACCCAAAAACTTTTGTACAAGCTATTATACAAACTCGGTTTGAAATGGAACAGCAAGGGGATTTAAGATTAAACACACACACACACACACATAATGTTTTCTCATACACGCCACACATTACGGATTCTTGAGATTAAGTATCTATTTTCTCGAGTAAAAACGAAGAATACAAAATTTTTTGCAATTTCTTGTAGCCGGAGCAGTAGTGCTTTTCATTGTAAATGGACCCACCCGTGCTTATATTCCCTGTCCGTTTTTGAATGTGCGTGGGGAGTTCTCAGATGACAATTTATTGGCTTGGCATGACAAGCACCCACTGTGAACTCTGACAGCCGACCATAAATAAAAGTTCTCGTTTTCTGTTCACTTTAAGACCACGAGAGCCCGTTCCAACTTTCCACGATACAAGTGAAAGAAAATTGTACAGAAAACAAACAAAAAGGAATGAATAAATAGAGAAGAGTGTGCCTACATGATATATAGGATGCACACAGTGCATTACCCGTTTACAAGGCTCTTTACCATGTCGGTGAACAGACAAAGAGCCATTTTCCTGTGAAAAAATGAAGCGACGAAAAAAAACAAATTATTTACTGTTAAGCGTATAGGGATATTCATATTTTTTTATTGTCTGCACAATTTACAGAAAACTTGTTGAGGCAAATGTGTGGTCTCACGGGGGAAACTGTTGAAACGCACTGAATTTTACCGGATTTCACCTGTGAATTCATCATCCTATTTATCCATTAACCTGACATCCTATTAACTAAATTTTTACAGCATAATAAATTAGTTAGCTAACAACTCCGAAAGTTCCGTTACCTTTCCTTGGGAAGACACAACCTCTTGCCGCCAAGCTGGCCAAACTCTCTAAAAAATACGTTGATTCCAACACCAATGCTCTCGTCTCAGTCTCCTCTCATCATCTCAAAAAAAACTCTCTCTAATATGCGCAGTGGTCTCCCCAACCACCGCCTACCTGTTTATATGGCTTCGTTCCAAAATTTATTTATGAAAATTACCTTTCGCAAACCCCCTATTACCGTGACTCAGTTCAAAAGGAACTATTTTGGCATTCTTTTTTACAAGCACACACACACACACACACACACTTTTTTCTTGTGATCTTTGCAACTTCTTTGGGCGATGCAAGAAGATGACACAGCGTGTGATCTACCCACTTTTATGTGCCTGACCCCTGATACTGAAACTGATACACACACACACTGTGTTATATTGCGACATCATAATATATTACAAAATGTGCTCCTGGTCATTTTCCCATCAAGAATCAATAAATCTTTTCAACTTTTCTTATCCAGACGAATCTTCCAAAAAACGCGTCACTGCAGATACCACTCTCCTGTAAAAGTGATGATAAGCGCTACGTAATAATACCCCAGCTATTTGTTTGTATATTCCGTCTCTCTCTCACTCTCTCTGAACGGATTGACCTGGAAAGTAAGTTTATTTACATACTCGACTCCTTAAACCAGTAAAGCATGAAGCACTTTTTTGTGCCCAAATCTACTTGATGTACACGCTCTGCCGGTTAAAAAACCCTTTGGACGTGTTATCACTACCACGCGGAACACTTTTCATAAAAGAAAAATGCTTATGGGTATATATGTATACCTCTGTTAAGTCATCATATGTTTAAGCGGGTATTGTACACAAACGACATATTACTTAACTTTAGGAGAAGCAGCGAAAAAAAAGATATTTTTCTCGTATATAGTGTCGTGGATGTTAGAACAACGAAAAAAACGAAGCGTTTTCTTTTTACTACGTAATCTGCCGTCATCACAGCCATGAAACATCTATGAATGAGACTGCTTGTGTTTATATGTTGTGTCATGTGTGTGTGAATGTGCAATGCCTATAGAGAGATGAGGGAACTTTCAACTTTATATGTGGCGTAGGTATAAATATTTTCGGTATAAACACCCCGCACTGGCCTGACGACGAGAACGATATGATATGATGATACACACGGGTTCATGTGACGGGCTTAATCGTGAATCCGTGTTATCAGAATATCACAACAACCACAACAACTGCTTGTAAACATTATTTTTTGCGTGGTGGAAGTAGTGGTAATGTACTTTATGGTGATGGGTGGTGTGGCTGTGATTTGTGTTCCGCATGATGAAGATGATAGGAGGAAAACACTTTTTCTTTCTCTTCTCATGTTACGGCTCACTTGTATTTGTACAAGCATAAAAAAAGTTGTTTCTAACTGTCTATCTAGCTACGTCCAACTTGGTGGCTGGTTGACTTCGAGAGAGAGAGAGAGAGAGAGAGAGAGAGAAGAATAAGTAGCACGAAAAATATAACTTCGCATTTTCTTTCTAGGAAGCAGGATTTCTGATCTGAATCCTTCCTTTGACATCTTGGATTACAATGACAGATAAAAAAGTTATTTGTGGCACAATCAGTAATACAAATAAATTGGTGAAGCAGCTACTTGAATTAGTCAGCTGAAAGCTTGGCGAGCGAGTTGTTAGTTGAGAAGAGGCTAAGTACGTTATATATTAACTGAGGAGTTGATTGTGAGCGTTTTTATGCGTGAAAATTGTCCCAGATAAATATTTTATTTTGTATTTACGCTACGCCGCCCGTATAGCGTTACTTTCTTCTCTCTTTTCTAGGAACCCCAACAATATATTATTTTTACCCGTTTTCTTCACGCGGTGACTTACACACGTAGTAGTATGATGCTGCCGTGCCTAAATGGTTAATTTGAGATTTATTGGGTGGAGTTTCGTTTTCTAGCAGAAAAGTGACCATGCACTACTGCATCACAAGTGCATAACAAGCTTTCTCTATCTCCCTCTCAACTTGCATCTGTCGCTCCATTAGTCATCCGGTCGCTTGTGCTGCTATTCTTTGTATCTCGAATTTTGTTTACTTTCCCATCTGGAAACAAACTAGCTGAAAAGGGTAATTATTGAAAGCATGGCTCAAGGAGATAACTCTCTGTACCAGCAGAAAACAATTGGACAAACAGTCAATAACTCTTGACAATGAAAACAAATTGTGAAAAACTTTTTCCCCGTTCCATTGCACCAACAACAATTTAAGCATCTCGAGACAAGCAATTCTGTTATTGGCTCCTTTACACACAGCGCACAGGGACTGTGGGGTCTTACAGTTAGCGGGGTGGGGAGTGCCGCCGCGAGTACCACCAGAAAATTGAACAAAAGTGAAGCTGATGATGTCCGATAAAATTGCAAAGTTTCCCCAATATTTGTATTGCATGTAATCCGATTTGTTGCCACTTTCCATTAGACGTGCATATCTATGCAGTCTTGCATTTCTATCTTTTTTAGAACACAAGGGAATATAGCAGGAGCAGGGTAGTAGTCCTCAGAACAATAAACGGTGGGAATTCGACCGGCTTTTGGGAAAGAGCAAAAATATCGGAAATCATTGGATGAGAAAAAAAGTGGAATGGATTTTTGGATTTTGAACTCCATTCCAGGCCAGCACGCAAGCTTCTTCATTCTTTATCCTTTCCTATCT
>JAHZNE010000318.1:0-23284 GCA_027744055.1 Callyntrura sp. NNG-2020 | reverse complement strand
GTTATCGCGGATACACCGGCCGGACGGCCGGAAGGCCGGACGGCCGGACGGCGCAAAGCATTCCTATATACTCCCAGCGGAGGCTGGTCCTAAATAAAAGAGGCTGACGCAGACAGTGTTATTGTTATTAGCTATTTTTATGCCCGCAACAATTTCCCATTTGGTCACATTGCGGGTACTAACTATTTGGCTCTTCGAAAAATTTGCGTTAGCAACGAAATCTGAAATTTGAAAAGTATGACAACTGTCCATAAAAAATACTAGCAACAAGTAAACAAATGAATGTTACGCACAACAAGTAAGTATAAACGTTTTACCAGGTACGTGCAGATGAATGACAGTGACAGGTAACATTTCATTTCTTGTATTTTTGTATAACAACCTAATATCACAATCCAGAATCTTTTAGTACTGTGTAAGCATTGGATTTACATTTGAAATGCATCAAACGATAGTAACTAATCTAACGTAAATGTGCATTAATAATTTTTTTTAAATGTATGTTTGGCTTTCGACAAGGTAGGCTGCAGATGGAGAAACGCAAATGAAGAATTTTTTTACTACTTTACGTTGTTATTCTAACATTTTTCCTATTAATTTTCATGAATCAAGTACGACAACCCTTTAAATATAAAATATAGTTTGTGACCAGAGTTTAGAAGCATTTAATAATAATTATATTTCTCTAAATATGGAAAGCAACTGTTATTTTGTCTTTTGTCCTTTATTTGTCATACTATCACTCGTAATTATTTTGAATTATGGTGTAATTAATGTTAACCAAACTTTTGACTCGTACATTTTTTCAAATACAAGAATAATTTTAATTTTCAGTAACAAAATTTTAATTTTGATAACAGTATGTTATCAGGAATATTTTACAGGAGAGGCATGCAATTTGTTTTTACTGTTCGCTGTTCCAATTATATCCGCCACAACAACACACTTGTAAAATTATGCATGAAAGCATGGTCATTTTTTTTATTTTATTACAATTTCGACATTGACATTCACAATACAATATTCGGAACAGACACGAAAATGTTATACATAATAAAATATTATAGACGGTTGAAACGCAATTCTCATACGAGGAAATGCGCATAATATATTTGCATTGGACATGTCATTAACATTACAGAAAACAACAAATTAAAGTAATAATGCGAATAACGTGTAAACTGTATGTATTACATAATAATCATAATATAGTATATATCAGTTATTATTTTATATATATAAAAACCGAAATGGCAAAAGTATTCACACTTCCCGTCTCAGAAATCAGGTACACTCCCTCTTCGCAATTTGCTGCGAACAGACTCGAAACGCTCTTTTGCTCTCTCCACAGATCCCGTACAGCCTGTTCCAGCACGCCATTGTGACTTTATTCCTTCTTGTGTTCTTTGGGTCATCTGCTTGTTTGTTATAACGGTTGACGTTACGGAAGTTGTAGCAGTAGTAGCAGTGGCATTATTTCTCTTCATGTATTCTTTAAATTCAGGGGCAATCGGCATGGAAATGTCCTCAGCACTCGGCGAATCTGGACTTTTACCGGTATTAAGTAAGAGAACAGACGATTTTGGAATAATGATGGGATCTGGCGGGAAAACTTTAATTGCTACAGCTGCCGGTTCTGTACCATCGCTAACTGACAAAGGTGGCAAAGTGATTGTTGTGCCATCTGCTTGAATATTCATACTTGGTTGTTGTTGGCAACGAGTTGTTTCAACTGCAACCTGATCGTGTTTCTTTTTTGACTGCTGTCTAGCTTTTTGTCCATGTGTAGTAGTAATTTCTCTTTCATACACTTTCTCTGCTTTCTCTTTATCGGTGGCCGTGATCACTATTGAGTTGAAATCAGAATTATTATTGTCATTGCCTTTCGCAGAAGATTCAATGACATCAATCTTATTGTCAGCATTGCTCGTAAGTAAAACTGACGTTGGTCTGTTTTGACGATTCTGTGAGGTAGAGCTGTTATTGTTACTGGTTACTGAAGAAGCCTGAGTGAAATTCTCATTCTTTCCCTCAGCGGCCGGACTGTCTTCTTTAACCGTGGAATGTTTACCTGCACCAGTATTTTCCGGTGACCTTGATGCAGATCGTTCCGAAGAAACGTTACTACCACTTTTGACTGCATGGGTGTTGGTGGCAGATTTTATGTGTTTTGAATTATCACTCGATGTGAATGTGCTGCCACTGCCGTTTTTAAGAATAGATCGTTTCGGCGCTTTCGCTGAAGACGAGATTGTATGTTGTTCATACAGTCTGATACCATTTCCCGGGATGCTCCCTCGTCTTGCAGTTGATGGATTTGGAAAATGATGTTCTGGGGAACGACTGAAATGTGAAGTTGGTGCGGGTTGCTCCGTCTGTTTCGGCTTTTTCAAAATACCTTTGAGTATGGTTCCTTCAGTAGTTTTAGGAGGTGATGTGCTGCCTCTTCTTGAGTTATCAGTCCCTGATCTGTTGTACCGCCTTTCGCTGGCTCTCATTTCGTCCTGTATTTGCTGAGTAGTTTTAGAATTTCTCCGACTGCTGCTGGCGCTCCCGGGTTCTCCGGGTTGGCCAGTGTCCATTTTACTGTTCAACGTTGGTGGTAGCAAATTCTTTCCATTGTTTATAAGTGAAGTGCCTAGGGTTGTTGCCGAGCCGTTTTCCGTTTGTTTTCCGTGTTGATCAATGTTCTTTGAGTCCTTTGAGGTATTTGACGTGGGAACAATACTGCTGACACCACTTGTGCTGTTGTTGTCAGAACAATCACCGAGGGACATTGGTTGCTCCTCGCTGCCTTCCACCTCCAGTATAGGTTCAAATTTATTTTTCAAGTCCAATTTCTTTGATACGCGTCCACCGAATGTCATTATAAGTTCAGCTACAGATTTCTGAGACTCCTCTATTGCTGCGTTAGTTGCTTGGCTGGTTGTCATGTATTGGATATCATTACTAGAACCAGCGGACACCATAGATGGATAACCAGAAAACTCGCCACCGGGGTTCATTTTTGCTTGTAAACCGCAGTAATTATTAGTCAGAATCGGAGGAGACGACTCATGGTAGCCGTTGCTTTGCGACAAGTCAAAATTTGGTACAGGCGGCGTAGTAGGCATTGACACGGAATAAGGACATCCGTCTTCAAGTCCTTGTTGCTGTTGCCAATCTGATAAATCAAATTGTTGCTGCTGACCAATATTTGTGCACGTGGAAATTACACTGATAACAGACTCCTGACTTGTAGCAGATTTCATGTTCAAATCCAAACTTGGAAAATTGGCCACACTGGCCCAACGTGACGAGCCAGGAAAATTGTTGTTAATTTTCTCACAACTTTTTGAAAGTAGAATCTGTAACAGTCATATGCATTTATCATTATAATAACATGAAATATTATGATTCGAGTAGCGTAGAGTAGAGTTCATTACATGTACATAGAATTACACTTTTGGTAACATACCTTGCTTTCCCATAGTTGTTCTCTGCTCTTACTCAGATTTTTCCTAAGCTTCCATGGACCTCCCGAGGGTTCTCCCGTGGCAATTCGCATTTTTTCAATGAGTGCTTCTCTAGATTTAGTCTTTCCACCCATTTTGTTCAAGTCATAGGCGGACTTACATGCCCGAAGGATTGATCTAGCAGAGATGCGTCGACCCGTTGGACTGGCTGAAGCAGTGCTACAGCCCGACATGGCAGATGCTTTCCTTGGCGCTGTTGGATAGTTTCAATTTTTTTTTCAATTATCGCCCATACATAATAAATATAGAGGTGTGTTCTATGCATCAATAATGTTTTGTATATAAAGCTTCTGTACATCGCTTCTTTGGTCTGTCGCCCAAGACGGGACTTTGGGATGGTGCACTCGGCTCTGGCATAGGCTGTGGTGATGGTTCTTTTTCACATGACATTATTAATGAAGGGGGAACGTAACTCCTAACCCATTCATGCATTTCCATTTGAAGCGCGCTAGGTCTTATCCTGTGACAAATTGTCGAATCATTTCACAGCATAAAGGATTTTTTGTAGATGTAATTCATTACAATGCATATGAATTCACTCGTGTTTAATTTTGCCATAAATCACCTGCTATTTTTGACAGTTAACTTCTCAATAAAGTTTATTGCCTGAGGGCTAACATCTTCAAACAGTTCTTCGGGGAAGTCAATTGGTTCGTTGATGATGTTTCTAAATGTTTCTTGATCCGTATCCCCACCAAAAGGACTGAACCCCGTCAGCAGCACGTATGTCAAAATTCCGACACTCCACATGTCACAAATAGTAGACAATGGCTCATAAAGAAGAATCTCAGGGGCTATTTTTTTAATCAAAACAAAAAGACCGCGTTTTTTTGTTATCAAGAAGTAGGCAGATATCACTTTTGTTCTGACACGGCAAATGAGGTTAACAAAAACCATTAACTTGGGTTGGGTTATACACCACTAAAAGCAGTTTTCCTTCATATTTTTAGATTATCAACGTATTTGATGGTGAAAATGGGGATAAAGACAAGTTTATGGCTAATTAATAAGTGTATTCCGTGTTCCTGTCATATTCAAAATATAAGAAAGGAGAAAAGATGACTGAAGACATACCGTAAAAATAGTAATATAAAATGAATGGTTGCATCATGAATGAAGATCCTTTAAGTCAGCGTACTACTATAGGTGGGTTTCAAAATAGCTGAACAAGTTCGACTTCATGAGTAGAACTAAAAGTTAATATTTTGAAATATCTTGATGGAAAAATAATTTGAGTTTTATATGAAAATTAAAATTTTACAGCTATTTTGTGAAAGTTTTGAATATGGAATACGGGACTACTTCGACATGCAGCTATTGTCAAGCTTTCAATTAAAAATATGAAAAACCTTAATGTCAAGATGAGCAATATGTCTTTCATGAAGATACTTAATGGCTTCCAACAGTTGGTACACATATCTGGATGCATCTTTTTCAAGAAGAACCAAATCAGCATCAATAACCGATTGAAGATCACCTCCGGGGGCACTGTGGAGACAGGTACAACATAAAAAAATATGCCAAGGGTGTCATAAATTTGTAAATACGTGAATTAGCTCTTGTGATGTAACATTAATACCACCACCATCACCTTCGTTTCATATTTTGCAATGAAATGTGTTTAGCTTTACACTAAATATGGGAATTAATTATGGATTAAAGTAGGTACATAAAAGGGTCGTCCCTTATGCGAGACACCACCGCTATTTCCGTTTATGTAAGATCATAATGCAGAATGGGTGGTGAAAGTAGTCAGTAGTAGACAGTAATGTTAAATAGTGTTATGTATTATTAGTGTCCGGCGATATATATAGAAGCAAAAAAGGGGGTTGATTGATATGAATGAATAGCAACATTTTTTTACACTTATTGCGGAAGTAAGTCATACTGGCGGTAGGCAAGGAATAAAAATATATAAAAAGGACAGTACAATTAAGAGGCGGCTATAGCATCATCATCGTCGGTCTAAGCGCATATATACAAGAAACGATGATGGTCATGATGATGCTGCAGTAATATTATTATTCAAGTATGTTGTGTTTATTTGCGTGCTGTCCTTTTTAGTAAAGCAAGAGCTTCTCTGCTGATGACGCTGGTAATTATTTGGCACATCACATACGTTATAGCCTCAGCTAAAACGTAAATGCAATAAATTATTCTTACAATTCCATGATGGTAACAATAAAGTGATCCAAAATGAAAGCATCCTTGAAACTGATGATGTATGGATTCTTAAGCTGACAAAGAAGTGCAATCTCATGAAGGCTCTCCACACAGTCTTCATTTTGAGAATGGCCTGGTCTCTTCCTAGGACTGAATTTGGCAGCGTAGCAGGACTGAGGTTTCTGGGAGCTACTCTGCCTTAGGCTTCGACACCGTCTAACTTGGGCGTAAAGACCACTGGATTTTTAAGTCGGGAAGAAGGCAAAACAACAAAATTGTCATTATGAACTGGAACACTGAAATGGGAAGATAATCCTTTCCATATAATGTAATCCATGAATAATACTGTGCTCGTTTTTTCACACGGAACCATGTAATTTCATTAAACTATTACTCGATTCGTTGCCATAAATAATAGGGAATTTGCATACTTATTGTTCTTTGCTTAAGTGTGCAAAAAAAATGACAAGATATAGAAGAAACGTGGTTTTTTTTCTTCATATAAAGTATTCCATTACTGCAAAGATAAATAGCCTCAGGATGGCAATCCGCTGCTGTGATGATAATGATAATCAATAACCATTTTCTATCGTTCATATTGCTTTCTGTCATACGCTTTGACTGTTTAAGTCAACAACATTACGCCGAAATGGCAGCCGTAGGCAATTATAAAATGGTATACAAAAAGCAAAAATATAAAAAATAAATAAAATATATACATATTATTATTATTTTTTCTTCTAGAGGACAGGCTTACGTGGCAAATGGTGCTCCTTTATCAACTTTATACAATTCATCCAAATCACTTTTATTTATGACCAGACTCTGATTTAACTTCAAAATCCCACGAGAGTCGCATGCCGTCGTTTCCAAAGTGGGAAAACCCACTGGGTCACCATTATTTATCACCATTTTAGCATTTCTCAAAGTCACGTCACGGCGATTGTAACTATACAGTGTGTCTACGAGAAAATTGCGCCTTCAGCTTAAAATTCCTCTTGACTTGGACACTAATGAGCAATAACGTTGGCCTAAAGCAAATACGCAATTGCATAGACAATATTTTTTTTTACTCCAACTTCAACTGTTGACTGTGTTGTTAGGTCACTCATTCACGATTTCATTAAATCGAATTTCATGTAACGTATTGTGTAGTATAATAATTGGTCGTGACTGGTTTCGTTTATTTGATAAAAAAACAAATACTGTTTTTTTAATAAAAACAACGACACTTCTTGTAAATCACACAGAATTAAACATTTTGTTTAACGCTGAATATCACACGTATTATATATATCACTGTGTAGTAGCAGCAGCATTAATGATAAATATAACGATAATCAGTTGTTAAATACAATTAAAGATGACGATATAGATAATTATCGCAGCAAGGAAGATTTCTTGCTGATGTTTTACTCTGGAGAATACGATGATGATGGTACGTTAGAAACCATGCACAACACACATGCGTAGGTACCGACAGTTTATACTCTAGCAATATTGCCCTTCTCCACGATCACCAAATCGGGCATACTCAAAAGAAGCACTTTTTGCTCGTTCACTGTACAAAACTGTGTGGGATGTAAGCTGAAGACGCAAATGAAATTGAATATAGCAGCTCATGTAAATCCTGTACACCTTTACGCTGCTGTTTTGCGTCTACGTAAAACACTTATAAGGTAGAACACTATTTCCGACGATAAAATCGTGTCGATCAATCGTCAAAGGAAACCTCATTTACATTGAAAAATGTAGAAATCGAGGATAATTTGCCACATTACCACAATTCACTGAATGGGAAGACGCGCACTTTTTCACACTTGATTCAGTATTTATTCATAATTGATTGATTATTTCTGTAATATTTTCTTTTAAAAAATATTTTATTATTCACAGTATGTGGTACTGGTACTACTCATTTGGTCCCCTCCACATTGAATTGAACGTTTAACAAGTTTCAAGAAACTTTTTTTTTCAAATTTAAAATGAATCCGAATCTGCCAAAAAGTAAATAGCAACAATGATAAGACTCATATTATATGTAACGAAACCTGGTACGACGCTGCTCCACAAAATATAGCTTCAAAACTGCTAAAGAATGCAATGAGATTTGAACAGGGAGGAATGCTGATGATGATGGTGATGGACGTGGATGGACGCTGTATAATAATCATTAAACGCTCTAGCCATAGAGCAAGGATGTTCACCAAAGAGCCACTTTATTGTTCCTCCTTGTAAAACTTTTCTTTTACCTGATGTGGTTGTATACGTTACACGTAATCATATTGATATGATATGGTCAAGTAAGAAAAGCAAAATCATAGGAGATTTTCAGTAAAAGGGGATTGATAGTGTAAAGAAAATGAGCGGATGGATGGACATATGTAAAGGATGGATTTTCTTTGCCTGCTTACTTCGTCAAGTAAAACAATTTAGTCTTGAGAAAAAGAAGCCGTGTAGACGGCGACAACGACGACGACTACGCGTAGTAGTTGTTGTTAGATTTTGTTCATGAATGCGTTGCACATTTTGTTGTCGTTCGTTGTACACAGTTTTATTATCCTCCTAAACAAGTGACAATGCTTGTACAAAATGCTTACATGAACGAAACGCAACAAAGCATACACAATAATAATATAATTTGGTAGAGGGAAGACGAAAAGAACACAAGTGAGAAATGCGCACTCTGACTGAGTTGCGTTCATTCAAGCAGCAGCCAGGCAGACTTGTTGTTGGGAGGAACAAACGAGAAGAGACGAAGAGAGCTCTTTTCATTTTGGCTTACCTTTTAGTCTCTTCTACTCAATCTGCCTGCCTGTCGTCCTTGCCAGTTCCATTTTTGGAGTTTCAGTTTTTCCAAGATCTACCCTCAAGAGAAGACTTCATTGCAAATCATTTCATTACATTATCTTATCGTGATTATATATATTATGGCAGCAAGTACTAAGCGTATTATTATTACCGTCATTATTTCTCTATGTGCTGCTTAGATATCTGCTACAACATTATTGTATTATGTATGTGCATACCTCCACAGTGTTTTGTATGTTCATTGTTGCAGTAAGTAAAGTCATCGCGTAATAATAATAATATTAATAATAATAATAATAATAATATAATAATAATAATAATAACGCCATAATGATAATCTTTCTTAGTGCCAAAGATGCCTTCACCAAAATAATTCAATCGAATCATTCCGCTTTTTTTTATCTGCGCCCCTGCCTATGACTACTTCTGGTCCATGTCCGCATACATGCATTTACATCAAACTATATATATTCCTCAAAGTAGTCACACCAACTCTTAACATAATACCGTACTTTTTTGCCATCGTATTATCTTTAATCATCGAAACGTCTAGTGGATTCTGGTACACAGCCCAAAAAAATATAAAAAAGAAGATTTTTTTGTATATGTCATGCATATAGATTACAGTTGCTTATCTACCTGCTATATTATGCTTTGGTCAAAATTACCATTGTATATATGGCGTTCCTCAGGGCAAAACTTAACCGTTTAATAAAATTACCCTGCATGCCATATTATGCCGTGGAGAAGTGATGCTTTTCTATTTTTGAATTGACAGGAAAACACTTGGGCCAAAACCTCAACTCTTTCACTAAAATATCATCCATCATCATGCTCTCTGGATTTAAATTGAAACAACATTTTGCAACGTATCAAGGTGTGCTCGTATTTAAAGTGTCTGACCAGGACGACTCGTACCATCATCAAAATAACGGGTGTGAATTAAATATAATTTACTTGCTATATTTTGTTAGTTCAAACATATTATATTCGTAGTGAGTAATGTTTTAGGCGTTTTCTACGCGAGCTACTTAAAACATTAATAATTATATTCTTCTGTGACTGTGACTTGAACAAAAAATTATTGTTATGATGACTTCATATTCTCTCTCTCTGTGCCTCCAAAAAAGTATATGGACATTTGCAAACTTTTCACTTTTCAAGTCCTCAAGTCAAATTGACCTTGCCTTTAAAAATGACTCTGTGAGTATGCTAATGTCACATTTTCTTTAATATTTTTTAGCCTGACCCGCATACACTGTGTATATTGAGTTGTTTTTTGCAATTATTAAGTTTGTCTATTTCCTTCAGGACTACTTACATGCAAAATCCAAACAAGGTGATTGGGTGTTTTCTTGATATTTTATCATTTGTTTTTTGAGAATAAAACTAAATTTTTGAGAATGGCAGGTTTTTTGTGGGATATGCTTGGAATGCACGATGTATGAAACCTCTCTGTGAGCATTATTCCAAAGCACCTCATTTTTCTTCTTTTTCAAAAAATACTTCTTTTCGGTTCACCATCATTGTTGTACAATCTGTAAACTCGTTATACGGATCTTTACATACCACTTGAACTTGGCAGCTCTCAAATAGTGACACAACCCCTATTATTTCTCTCTCTCTCTCTCTCGCTCAGACTTTACGATAGTTTCCTTTGCCCCCTTATCTATTTTGTGCCTGCTGTAAAATTCCATTACGTATATCAATCAACCACTAAATCATATTATTGCAGTTGCAGATATTAATAATGATATTCCGTAAACTAATGAAGTGGACACGCTTTTCCTAATTCAGACGTACACAAAAATATCGATACAATATGAGGCTTGCTTCACCGTCAACCGTGCTGAATACGTAATATCGTCTTCCCTTTTTGTATACAAAAAACGTTTAAGCTCTTGGTCATTTTTTTTGTATTCCTTCTGACATGTCCTAAAGGAAGAGAGTGTTGGTAACGCAAAATCATTTATTTCTACAGATTCAAGCAGCAAAAACTATTTTCTTTTGCCTAGACTGCTATGTGCTTGCCCTTCTTCGGAATACGTACACATAAACACACATGTGATTGCAATTATTACACATTACACACACACACACACACACACACACAGGGTCAAGATGAAAAAGTTTGCACAGACAAGTGTATCACCTTTTTCATCATCATTATCAAATAAAAAATAAGTAGGCATGCATGCTATGTCATCATTCCGTGTGTGCGCAGATTTACTGATGTACTTGTTTGAAAACTGGCTACATACACACACACAGTGTGTACCACAACAGCGACATCAAGATGTGATGATATGCATACAGTGATGGTAGAGCTCGTTGTTTTGGACGAGGTGATGAATTGCAGAGTCGCGTGGGAGCTTGAAAAGTATTAATTTCATTTGTTAACTCATTTCAAGGTACCAGGATCATCCATGCCCAGTGGTAACTTATGTTGACTTGAGTGATGCACTGCATGTTGTCTTTTAGTTTCCCCGTCGCTTGTTATTGCAAATTGTAAATGGCTTTTTTATCCTTTAAGCCTCTATGATTTACAGTTTCAAATCCCTTGTTTGAAACCTTATATATTCATAAATGGTATCTTCTTTCCCTGCCTCAATTCTTCAGGTCGATTTTGCTCCACACACAAATGCGAAGAAAGTGATTTCAATCTATACGGTTTTGAACATTATATACATAAATATATATGGTAGTAAGAAACATTATATATAATTCACCATTCAGTTTGAAACTGTTCAAAACTATTAGTTCATGTGGGGAATAGTAATTGCAAATGCCAGTTAGATTACTGACTACTGATTTTTCACCTTCTCCATATCATGTAAGTTTTGTAGTAGGACTACTTGAAACACCATATAACAAAAGCCTGTGCAGATGACAATGACATGTTAAATGTAGCGCATCATATTACATTTGTTGTCATTACATATCGGGTGATCAAGATAGGCTTTTTTGCCGCTCCATCTTCACCAAAAACTACGCATGTTTAAACATGTATCGAAACGAATAATATATGTACATTGGATCAATTTTTGAAAAAGCTTATTGCAGCTTCCCATTCGTTTAATCGCAACATCCATTGCCCGAAAGAATAAAAAAAATGTTACATACATTCAAACATTCATCCTTATTTGCCTGAAAATTTAGCCTTATTATATAGCGGGTGCGATAAGCCGTTTTAAACTCAGTGAACAGAAGGAGGAAGAGTGGAATATCGTGAACTTTATAACATGATATTTTTTGTTGTAGTTAGTAGAGTTCATGTATCCTCCCATTTTTTTCTTCGGTTTGTCGTTTTTTTTTCTCTCTCTCCCTAAAAATTATTCACGCTGAGCATGTCTAATCATGTTGAGAATCAGGTAAAACACAAATAGATATTGTAACGTGATGTCGTGAAAGCGTTCGTTCCGGCGAATCGTTTGAGTCAGAAAATTTAATAACTTTTTTTTTCATTTTATTATGTTATATATTTTTATCGATTTGTCCCAATCCCAATACGAGTTGTTGTAGTACTTGTATTATTGGTCATGGCATTCTTGAGAATCAAATTGTCGTAATCATTTTTATTGTTAGCCATTGATGTTGTTAATAAAAAGTACGATGATCGTTTGATGGCAACAATATGCATCTCTCTAAAAAAAAGTATTATGTTAGTAACAAAAAGCAGAGGATTATTGGACTACAATAATATCATTATTATAAATGATTTTAAGCCATACATCGCGAAATACTATGGCCTGCCCTTCTTTGTTCATCGGCAAAGACAATTCGTTCGTGATACTATTCTTTAAAGTCTCTCTGCCTCGTAAATAAACTGTAACAAGGTTCCTTCGCAAAATAAAATAAAAATATACTACTGCATGACGTTTGTTGAGAAGACAAAATGATAGATCCAAACTGCATTATAAAAATGCACACCAAATGTCCCCTTGTAAAAAGGAAGAATTGTGCAGATTACACTTGTAGAAATTTATGTGGGTATTAGTATTATTGTACCTCTACCCATATATATAAAAGGAACGTTTATTGAGAGTCTATGGTGTGGTGGTTGTAGACGATAGACGAGGTCGTGGTCACTTGTTGGCTGGTCATATAGCCATTCTTGATAATTATAGCTCTGTCCCCTATCACTTTATTTATTTCAGGATTCGAAACAGCGCTGTTTATATCACAACAAATCCAACAATCTAAACAAAGCACGCTGCGTTGAGGCGGCAGCGCACAGTGGATACAAATACAATTAACATAATGTACGAGGAAAATAACGCAGCGTGAAAACGTAGTTATATTGTGTATCCTTCCTGCATCATTATCGTCGTCATCATCCTCGGAGTCTCTCACAAAAACACAACATAAAACTTTGAAGCCGAAGATGACATTGTGTGCTCTGTACATTCTGTAGTATATAGGTACGACTACATGTCAAGATGTATGAATCGTTATACACCACCACCTACTAGAAAAGTTGCAATTATTATGACTATGACTATTTAAGTTATGCTCTAACCATTTGCTGTCGAGCTTTTGCTTTATTTATTGTGTCAAATTATGACTCAACCTCAGGCCCTCGCACTGTCTTTGTAGTGCTTTTTGGTCAGCTATCAATAAGCAAACTCCTTCGTCTTTTATAGTGTACGTACGGCATACACACGTATGCACGCACAAATCAGCAAGAAAAAAATAATATATCCACTGCCATCACAATCAACTGTGCAGACAAAGCCTTTTTCGTCAATGAGAAGACGCCAATGGACGTGTACCATGCCTAAACACGAAAGCAATAAAGTTGCTGAAATGCTCACATTAGAGAGTGATTTTAGAGAGTAGTAGAAGATGATTCCATAATCTCTACATACTTATCATCACGCCTTTCGTGTATGTGCTATGCAATTTGCAGGGGTAAAACACTCATATATGCACCCCTAATTTGTTCGGCTATCTTTAGGATAAGACGTTGTCAGGTTTGCTGTAGTCTGGGCTTGTACATTGTTGCTGTAAGTAAATATGAAATTGCAGGTGAAATTTAAAAATAACAGCCATGTAAAAGTAGGCTACACACATAAATTTGTCAAATCTTAGGTTGCCCCATTAATTTCAAGCGGAGGTGCAGCAAGTTCATTATTCAGTTATATACTGACCAACAACCAGCCTAAAAGTGTGAGGTACGCAAAACAATGTTGGGAACTGCTCAGGCTGACTATTTGAGCCCTTGAAGCTTATAATATGCAATAATTGAAAGGATTTTAATAAGAAAAGCTGATTCGGAGAATCTTGCGAATTTCTGAAGAATAGACGTCAGGGGTCTACATGGCCTATTTTACATGAATAATGAATAATGAAGTTTGCAATGCTCATAGTTAACTTGGTAAGTAACATGATTACGAATTAACTAATTCGATTGACAAAAAGCTACATATACGCGGCGGCATAGCCAAATTGCTCATACTTACAGAAATTTATATATCATTTGGTAGCTTTAATGAAAAGTGCATATTTATTAATACAGAGCACCTAGCCCATTGATACCGATGATGATCATATGCTGAAAAGTTTCACATTTACCCACCAAGAGTCAGTAAAGTATTTTGTACGTTTTAAAAATTAATGTTTGATTGATTGATTGATGGTCCGTATCAGTACATTTTAATCCCATATTACTCCCACGAAGAATATTAAAGACAATTATTACTTAATTAAAGTTTCATTGTCATAGCAGCAATAGCATAACTTCATTGATTGGTCTTTGATAGCATTTACTACTACTCCCAATATATATTTGTATTGGATTGATTTATATTGCAGTCTTAATTTACACCACGCCAATTTCAACCAAAGTTATGTATGTGCTTCGTATTTCGTCCTTCGGAAATGATATGCTGCTAAAACGACTAAACGACTACTCTATAATACATTAAGCATAACTATTAAGAGAAAATTGTTACTTTTAAAAAATGCTTTCTCAAATTATAAAAAAGAGAAAACGTTTCGTCACCCCATATAGTCGCATAAACTTAATACTTAATCAGGCTTGTTTATTTTTATCATTCCTCCAAAATTTATAGCCTTCCAAAGTAAGCTAAGCTACTACACACATACTACTTCTAACTACAACCTTATTTATGCAGTTTACTTTGTTTTGAAACTGGTACACGCAGCTATCAAAGCATGTATAATCAGATTTCTCGGTGTAAATGGAGCCTATTTTCATTGGTGCACGGTGTAAAAATCTGTTCATGTTAGTATGAATAGCAGTACTTGTTTACAACTCTGTTGGATACATTTCACCTTAAAAAAGTAAGAACATTTGGCGCTTGTGCCATTAGTGCCGTTATGTGACTGTGATGGCTTCTAAACACACTTTTGTTGCTTTTTTGATCCACCTCTTTGTCAAGCTTCTGCTGCTGTAAATAAATCTTGAATTCATTTAAGAACACAATCATATGTGTATGTAGATTAGGACGATACTTAAAGGATTTAAATCCAAGTCCCCTAAAATTAAAATAATATTAATGTCACAAGATTTCCCATAAACAAAAATTATTAGGCAACCTGAAACCAAGTTTTCTATCCTATAATTCTTACTTGAGCTGTGGGTAATCGTACTTCATTATCTTGCACAGATTTAACGTGCACACGTTACGTACTACTATAACATTTCGCGGTTTTACTTTACGCAGTAACAAAGAGTTATAGTGAGAACTTACATATATACGAGCATCATGCACTAGCGGACATGTATTGTGTACAAAGAAATAGTTTTTATGTATAAACTGCTAGGAGAATCGCGCTATCTCGACAACTACGAAACGTGTGGGTTGTTACACTCATCAACGAATAGGCTAGATTGACTGAATTTGGGTTTTTCATTTACATGAGAGATGAATTGCAGGCGACCAAAATGGAAACAAGTTCAGCAAAGAGAATTTTGAGTTTTAAATGAATGAACATACTACAATAAATATATATATATATATATACAATATATAAATACATCTATCATGTATATACGCAAAGCAAGGTGTATGAAAATATGTGTCTGATGGAAAGTCATTATTATTCCTCGTAAAATTTGCGCAAGGTGAATGCTAAAAACTGTTATATATTATTTTTCTGCCACCCATTCTCAAGATAAAAACAACTAAAGAAGCAGTAAACAGCCTGCTAAAAGTCGTTCCGAAAGTCTGTTACGACGTTTACGTATAAGGTTGTTTAATTATATTTCCTTATCTCCAAAACCGTACAACCCACAATTTCATATTGGTAAATGACACTGTGACTGTCACGTCGTATAAATACCAAACATTGCAGCTGTAATTTCGGGGGCAAATGTGAAGTGAGATAGTCGAGCAAAAATAAAAGTTTGAAGGGCTCCTCACACCAGCTAAAATGCATCTTAGCAATATCAATTTGCATAGGCTCGCTTTTGTTTAGTCATCACAACAAGGAGTACTTTTTCTTATAAAAATATACGACCAGCTAATTGTAATTAATCAACGCTTTTGTCAATCCGTAGTGGCATTAAAGAGCGAACGGGCCAAATGGAAAAAAAGTGTATTAGCTCAAATGCGTTTTATTTGGTCGACTCATCAGGTATAAGGTAGATTTTTAAGTATGCAATGTATTCCCAAATTGATTGAAGACCCTTATGATTCCACTATTCCAGATTTCCAGGCGCTAAGAGCATAAAAGATATATAATTTTGGTTATATATAATCATTTTAATGTGTCGCGTATGCATGGTTTTGAAGTAACATCGACGGATGTTTGTAAAGTTTCATTCAGAAAACGCCGTGCCGGAGGGAGGGGTTGTCAACGTAAATATTTAAATATTGCTCAGTACATAATATCATTATGTTAAATCTACGAGAATACAATTACGATTTTTAGCAACTTAAGTTAATAAGTTATGGCGACTGTAACGCAGGGTCACGTAATTACTTTAAAATTATAGCCCTTTGCTATATTCAAAAAAGGGTTTTTGTGCACGCTAAAAGTCTTTGTAAGTGTACATTGCAACTTTGATCCAAGTAGGTTCCTCTGTGTGTATGTGGGTGGGCAACAAACACTGTTGTTTACATAGCCCAGACGCTTGCATTTTTATGAAACTAGGTTATAAGTAATTAACTTGTGTTGAAAAGGGCTCAAGACTCAATTCAATGCTAATGTAACGCCTATGCGGTAATTTCTATAGTTCTCTCAAGGTCACCCATACGTAACTTTGTCTTTTAAAACTAGGATACAGTTACGAATAGTTGTAGTGTTCGAAAGGAAGATGACGAAAACTGCCTTTTGGGAAGTAGCCCGGATCCGAAAATTACTATGTACCCTGTTAGCTTCCACAATCATATACGTTCTGCTGGATGTAATTAAAGTACTGTAGTGTACACAAAATACTTTACCTTTACAAGATATTTAAATAGTGGAACTATATGTTGTATACATAAAATAAAATACTGTGCCATACTTCTTTACTAAAAATATATTGGTTTTACGGTACATTTTACCATTGCCTAAAAATAATTTTATTTAAAAAATGTATAACCACTAAACTGTTATTATTACCTATTATCCATCCTTAGAAGTTTTAAACATTGCAACTCCGAGGAATCTGTGTCCTAACTCGGATGGTTTAAAAAATATTTATCTCAGCAGCGTACTTGGTTCAGCGGTACATGTACTATTTATAATATATTAACGGTAAATTTCGCACAATTCGAACCCAATTTTTAAGGGACAATCGCACCCAGCACTTCTTTGCGTCTATATTCATTGCATGTCCCCGGTGGGTGGGCACATGCATACATATAGGTTGTGTTCGTGGCATTTACTACATCCGTCAACTTAAATGTTTGAGGGATGTGAATTTTTACAAATAACTTTTGCATCATCGAATGCAAATATTTCTAAATGTAAGTTTCAATTTTGAAATACTGCACTTGAAACTTAGCATTAACAAATAGCTTTAATTAGTTTAAATTACTCTGTCCCTGCGTAAAAATACTGACATCGTTTAATTTTATTACTATTATAGTATGAGCAACACATGAAAGTGAAATAGTGCGCCATGCATGATTTACTAACTTTGCTTTCTTTGTTTTGTCAGTTAATGATGGCAGGAGCTGTAAAAAGCAATCATAAATAAATGTTATCTTAACCTGCGAAAGCAGTTTCTAGAAAGTGACACTACAACTACAACAAAGGCGCTGTCGACGAATGCATGACCATAATTCAGATTATATCTTTTTAAGTAAAGATAGTAAAAACCTTAAGTAGTAGTGATTAAGGTAGACTATTGTATGCTTGAGAAACGATTTATACCCGTTCGGCAAGCTGTACGAGAAGACTGTGCACAGGTATATCTGATCTTCAATACAACCAAAATCATTAGATTTGCTTTCTATCAGGTTTTGGCACATGAGGAAGTGTATTCGGAATACGAATGCTTAAAAAGAAAACCGGACTTTTGGAAGTCATGTCATATCGGTACGGCAATAGTAGGAGGAAGGGGTTGTACTGTTATTTGATTTTGTAGTTTTGATGACAATCGAGATCAATCGGCGTCGTTTGTGCAGACGGAGTTGTATGCGTCCTGCCTTCCCTGTATGCCCGGAGAACGCCGAATATAACCCATAAAACCACTAAATAGTTATTTGTTTGTACATTACCACCATACACCGTCATCATCCCACTTTCTATTGCTGTTTTGAACTTTGGAAAACATTTTTGTCAGTCTATAATATTTCTCTATCGATTTCCCTAGTCAAACCAAACATTGCTGTTAGGATAATTAAAAAAAGCTCTTTAGTTTAGATATTAATTGTTAGTTATATTTAGTTTACAAGTTTAAATATTGCTAGCAAGACGATCGATCGGTTCCCCTTTGTTGATTGTTCCTATCTAGATTCAAGTTTATAGATAAGTTAAATCAGTCCTTACGAGCCCAGAGGTACACTGTAAGTGCTTGCATGCATTAAATGCATTAAATAGAGTGCGCTAAAAATGCATTTGCCTTAAATCTTATCTACGACTTGACAAGAAGTTATATATGTTTTTAAGATATTCTCAAAGGGGAGGAGTAAGAGGACCAATGAAACTAATCAACGGATTTTGTCCATTCCGACCCGATGCTTCGTCATGTCATTTTTTTTGCGTTTCTGGGATAATGTCTCAAGAGACGTGCACAATACCTTTTCCTCCTTACCTATATTGACAGCTGGGTGAATAAATATGCTGAGGTGCAAGTAATGACTCAATGGCTAATTAATTGATCTAGATACATATAAAGTAGCAGTCTACTACTCGATGTGCTGTGCCCGAGGGTATATCCCCAAATTTGGTAACAAAATGAGGAAATGTTACAGCGGTAAATGATCTGACAGTTTTGACAGGCGCGTATTTATGTCAATAATCAATGTATTGATTCGTTTTTACGAATGTCGTATCTTATGTTTGGAATCAAAGTTTAGAGTACGTTATGTGAATAGGTGTACAGCATGTCATCAGCAGTGACAGAGTCCAACCCAGTCTATTCTAGTATACAGCTGAAGACACGTTGAAAATCTTTAAAGTATCAATTGATTCAATTGTCCAGTGTCTAAAGAAATCTTTAAAGCGAACGATGCACACGCGTGTTCATTTCTTTCCGTTTCCTTTACCAATTTACCTACTTTTGTGAGATGCTTTATGTGAATGCTAATGTTGGCAGCTCACACTTCAGTGTACAAAAACTAAACTTTAAAGCTACATTTAAAGTCATTAGTAGAAACAACCCACAGTGATAAACTACACGCACTGAAAATATGTGCCATTATCACGCTGTATGGTAAGGTGTTGTAATGTTTACCACAGGTGAATAAAAAAATTTAACAGGTTGCATTTCTTTATAAGGAGTTTGATAATATGTATCGCATTATGAATCAATAAAAAGTCATTCAGACAGGAGGAGAGTAAGAGATATTGATTTCCTTTGTCGCTTCATTAGTTGACAAGGAAATGGCCTTCTTTTTAGTAGACGCCAAATAATCCAAAGAAACTGGCCTTCACATTGATATTTAGATTTACATGCTCGGGAAATGACATAACTGTAATGAAGTTAAAATCTTCAATTTTTTGAGTCTCTTTACAAGCTCCAGTTTTTTGCAAGAGAATTCAAAATGAAGGCTAAACGAGTTTTATGCACTTGACCATTGTAAAATTCCCTTCCTATCCTATTTGCTTTTTGTCCAAATAATTTCAATTCAATAAGGTTCGTTACCTATATGCTAGATATGTACCTATTAGCAGGTATAAAGACCGTGATAAACCTATTCAAATTTATTCAGTTTTATAAGAATGTATGATACACAAGGGGAACCAACTACTACTGACTGTAGTGTCGACTTATCATATTGAGAAATATTGCATGAACTGCCCACTGGTAATAAACCTTGGTCTGCTATTAGCAAATGGTATTATGTGGCTATTTAAATGGTTAGGTACTTATGCATTTATAAACGAAGAAATGTATGGGTAAATATGCGACTATAATCAAAATAAGCAGTAAAACAACATTTTTTTACACGCAAAGATTCTTCGTAGCTTACAATTTAAATAGATTCTAACGTAAGGTTGGTTAAACTCTTATGACGACGAAAATTCACCATAAAACATTTTAAATGGGAATTTAAGGATGGAGAGTGGTTACCTAGGGAATCAATTTCCTTTAGCATACGCCAATCTATATCTAACGGCAGTCAAATTGGGACTTAAATTAAAAATACTTGCATCAATTTTTTTGAAATAGGTCATCGACATACGGGAAATAGGTTAAATATGAGCTAGTACAATGTTCATTTGGAACCAGTATTTAAATAAATGAAGTTTTTAGTCATTTTAATTTTGGTTGAAGTTTTAAGTAAAAGTAAAACCTCCAGCGGAATCTTTTTCTTCAGAACACCGATTAAAATAATTAGAGAAACACTCTTTTCCCCATGATTCCATTATATTTGGAGGTATGCATTAATTAGGAGTGAAATATAAGCACCATTTTCATTTCGAAACTAGTAACATTAGTATTTTCTTGGCCTGCAAAAGTGTTTTTATGAATGGAGAGAACAAATTACTTTGCCAGAACGTTGCTGTGCAGTTAAATGTAGTCATTGTTTCTTTTAACGTTATACATTCTCAGTCCAAGAATGAAGTAAAGTTCAATTTTATATCACATCATAACTGTTGTTATTAAAATTATCTGTCATATGCACAAATAATTGAGATACTATAGTGTAATTAATGAAGACCCGCGCGATGATTCTCACACAGAGCAGAATATAAAAAAACTGTATTTAAATACATAGAAACATTGTGCTGTTTCCATGATTTCTCATCATTTTACAAGTGCGCCTCATAATTAAATGGATAATAACTGGAGGGGCATACGCATAATGTAAATTACATTAGGGTTATTGGACTAATGTAATTGTTGTAAGTGTATCTTATTTCAATAGATACCAAGTATTTTCGTTTACATTCGATTATGCACGTTTTATTGATTACATGTAATTATACGTAAATCACCAGAAGGAAATAATGTACAGTCATGCTCCGGTTGAACAAGAAACATTTCTCTTAAAGATTCCTTACCTTCCATCTCAAGTGCGTTAAACTCCTATGACGACGAAAATACCCCAGCATCCACATGCATTTTAAATGGAAGCTGAAATGATTTCATGTGCATAATGCAATATATGTTTCAAAAAATCGTTCGCTACTTTAGTTACTATGGAAATGTCTGTTAATGAAAACAATCTAAATTATTAACAATAAAAATTATGCTATTCTGCACATCATATGGTGTTTGTATATACATTTTAATATACATTTCAAAAATTGATCATAGATTTTGAAAATTGGTGTTAGATTTTAAAAATACTTTGAAAATTTGAAATAGAATAATAGCTATTAAGTTTTATTATAATAATTTAGCTTCCTCTCTTCTGCCGCTCGAACTTTCATGCATTCTCGGTTATGTTTTAGATCGCACCGTGTACCACATTTTTGAATGGGAGGATAATATTTTCAGCAAATTAGTGACAAATCACGTATTTAGTAATATAATTAACCAGTCATGAATACCAAAATGATAAAATTCTGCAACAACGTCTACTCCTTACAAAAATACTTTTGTACTGTACAAACTTTTTTATATCTTCATTTTGATCTTTTAATTTAAAAAATATTCCCAATCATAAGAACTTTTTTATACTAAATAGTGGTGAACATAGAGGTGGATATATATATTTATATATATTTTGACTATCTAGTTTGACACTGATTTAGATAAACGTAACAAAGAGATTTTGGTTAACTAAGAGATTCCGGGAAAATATAACTATAACATTTAAACGTGAACTGTTACAAAGCTTGTTAGCGTTAATTAGTAAAACGTTTTTGCTTTTTCGCAAATTTTCATCAGTCTCACAAATTCCATCAGATATTTTTGAACTGTTGCTGGATTTGTTGTTACACATATATTTTCGCTGTTGTTCAGTACACCCTGTAAGTTTATCAAAGGCATTTACCAAAAGCTACACTCAAATCTAATAAACAATATTAAGTATTATTCAATTCAGATGAAAATGTTAAACCTAAAAATTACCTCCGTTGTCCAGTTCATGGAACCAACCAGTACAGCTTCATCATCAATAATAGCGATTTTATGATGCATAAGTTGATCAGTCTTTGGAACTTCCGGATCACGAGGGAAGAGACCACATGGAACTATAATTTATAAATGTGTACTTTAGAACAGTATACACAGCTTTCAACAAAAAGTGAGACTCAATAGTTTGACTTACTGTTGCTTTTACGCAAATTTTTGGCAGTTGATTCCTGTCCAACAATAAACTGCACTATTAAACCCCTCTCGTGCTGCTTTTTAATTATGAGCTCCAATTCGGGAAAGGAAAAATTGTATATGCAAATCAAAATACTGGTTCGAGCTTGCTGAAAGTACCACAAAAACTGTTGGGTCGTTGAATCAGGATTTTCAGCATGATAATCCGGAAAAAACATTGCAGTGTTCCATAAATTTGTAGGTTTTCTTGCTTCCATAGAAGCCATGGCTTTCTTTTTTGCAGCCGAGTCGGGTCCATTTGGCTTTTGAGTTCTCCTTTTATTTTTGACAAACTTCCGGTGCACAAGTGCAACTACTGGTATAGATGTCACAGCAAAGAAGACATACTTAAGCCATTCCGGAAAGGTTCCAGCAGTAGTACCAGTAGCCATTTCCAATAATTTTAGCGCATATTCCTATACAGTAGATAATAAAAAGTAGAATCATGTAAAAAAATTAGTTATTATGTGTTATTGAAATCGCCTATACATTTTATGCAGTCGATCAGTCTATTTTTGAAAGTAGTACGGTTGACATTTCTCTTCAATTTTATCTAATGTAGAGTTCCTAGTTCATGTCATAACTACGTTGTAATTGTAAGACATTATTTGTTATCCACATGCAAATCTGTATGTTAGTTTTATGACGCTACTATGTAAGATTCGTCTTCTTACACTGTAGTACAATACAAAAATTAAATTGCTTTTTTGAGATAATGTGAGAAAGATAATGTGATAAGTGTATCCAAAAATTTGAGGTTACTAACAAGTAAACTACGTCGGCTGTTACCTCCGGAATGGATTGAGTTGGGTTTCACTATATGCAGTTTTTTGCACGGAATCCAGTGGTACCAATATCTCCGTTGAATGGGGCCATAAGTGGGCACCCCAGCAATTTTAATATGGAAAGCGTA
>JAHZNE010000317.1:0-12369 GCA_027744055.1 Callyntrura sp. NNG-2020 | reverse complement strand
ACATATTTTAAATTTAAGGACCTTTTTTAAGCACCTATTTTAATGATTTTAAGTGCCTAAATACCTACCTATTCCGTGAGTTTTAAGCACCTACAAGTAGAGTCCCTACTAATGACTAATGACATTCAATAAATCAATATCAATATCGCATGAAAATGGCAGAATAAATATGAATATATTCATTTTTGTCAGCAGGAAACCACAACGTCTCACTTCACTGCTGGCGTCATGTTAAAAAGTTTTAATTTTCGGTTTTTCATTCATGAGGGACTCGGAATTTTTATAAAATAAAGTTTTGTTATAAGTAATTCCTAGGTTTCTGACAATCATGTTTTTGACAATTAGTACATTGAGTAAAATTTTACCATACATTTTCTGTCTTTTCAAACCATTACAAAATAAATTGCTAATTGAAAAAAGTAATAAGCAAGTACTAATATAGTTTATATTTATAATTGTCGTCGTAAATGTAACTTTTTAAAATATTAATTATTACTTGCCATTTATTAATTACAATCTCCAATTCCTTTGGGGTACAAAACCAGCTTGGATAAAGTTGTTCGATTAGTAGCGAAAAACTAGTTTCCCGTACAATAAATATACACCCAAATATATTGCATAGATAATTCCTCTATATGTATTTTAAAAACATTACAAAAAAACAAATTTCTTATTAAAAAAATAATCATGTGGTACTTAAGGTTCACTATCTTTTATATTAATTGATTACGATAGCAATAGTAGCTACTTATTTTTATTAGCAGAGATGGTTGGCCATGTTTTGAAACTAATGTTATAGTTATAAGCAACTTGATAGTTTAAATGTAATTACATTCGTTTATTAAAAGTAGTAAAATTAATAACATTTAAACACGCAAAACACAAAACACATTTAGATACACAGTAAAGTGGAAAATGGAGCTAATTGGAAACGCTGTGTTTCTACCTACACATTGAAGTTATTGCTAAATATATATAGTGTGTCAAAAGAATTTACTTCTCTTAAAACATTTCAAAGTATATGGCAGACGAAATATTATCACAACTGATTTTTCAGATTTTTGCCATACGATAAACATCTATTTTTTCCTACATTGCAACAGTTCATTTCAAAATCCAAAACTTGACTGCAAAAAATTGTTTGAAAATGCCATGTCTTTATTGGTTCTACGCATGTGACTTTTTTGTAACTGCCATGTCCATTTATGGAGGATGGAAATGGGAATTATTGGATAACGGTAGTTTGTTGAAGAAAGGGCAAACATCACACTTTGAACATCTAAACAAAATAACTGCACCTTTGCAATTCGGAAAATCAATAATTGTGATAACAAACTACGAAGGAGTCGATCTTCAAAATATCCAGAGGTTTCCCATAATTCTACGAAGTCCAGCATCAGAATTATTTGTATCATACAACGGCGACAGGGACTCTAGTACTTTCTCCAATTTTACTTGGGCAGCAAATAAAGTTGTATTATGTAACGATACCAACATTTCAAAAGATATAATTTGTCCTCCGACAAAGTATTTCACAGACGGTCGAATAGAAGACCGTCACTCCACTTTACTTTATTTTAAAGCATCTCTTCATTTTAAACCCTGGAATAACGTTATAAACGTAAATTTACTTCTATCGTCACTTCAGTTTGAGCAATTACACATATACGATACAAAAGCGTTCACTTCTGAGAAAAACACACAATTTCAATTTTTGACTCCTAGTGCAGTACCTAATTTTAACATTATAATAGCCTTTAAGAACCAACCACCCTACACAACAGATGACTTACTACATTGGGTAATATCAACTCGGACCTACCCTCACAATCTCGGCCCAAATATTTACCGCGATATATTTCTCCTCATAACGTGCGATTCGTCAGAAAACATCAACATTCAAATTTTAGTGTTTGGTCAACCCCAAAATTACATTTTAACAACAATTAACAACTTAAACCATGACTTTAGCATGTCCAGTGTTAAACACGTCGCAGATACGTCCTCCCCAGCCAAAGGGTTTTGGTTGGAAATTGGAGACTTCTCCACCCGTGAAGCAACGGGCGTGTCCCGATATTTGCAAATGTGTAAACTGGAACTGTAACTGTAAGTGTAAACCCTTCCCAGAAACGCATGATCGTTTTGTGACATCCAATTTTATTGATGACACGGACAAATTTCACTACACCATACTTAAAATCATTTTGACTGCCATGGTCAACTCGTCCTACATTATAGAAGATTACAACCGTAAATGTGAGAACCTTTAGCAAAAAATTACCAATAAAAACCTTTGACAGGAAGTTCAGTCCATACTGGAAACTTGAGCTAACTCTTAGCAGAAAAGTATCTGCTAGTTATACGGAGCCCATGAACAATATACGTTTTGTAACCTATGGACAACGGGGTCTACAGTCATTTCCGTTTGAGCAACTTGTAGTCGCATATGACCTGTTTGTTTGGATTGGAATTCTATTTTGTATTCTCAGCATACCCCTATATTTGGCTTTTACCAATTTTGGCTTGCTCACTTGATCTCACCCCATTAAAACGGGAAACTTAATCATCATCAAATGGTCAAGTAGTTTTGTCGCATTTCCAAAAGTCCTCCTGGAGCAGAGTGACCCTTTTCCTAATCGCTACCTCAAAATTGTTTCCGTTCGAATTTTGTCTACTGGTTTTCTTCTCTCTGGCTTGGTGCTAAGCAACGGTTACAAAAATACGAACGTTTATAATATGATCACCAGTCGAGCCCCGCTCTACTATGACACGATGAATCAATTAGTTCAAGATAACTTTACCATCTACAGTCGTATTTCAAAATTGAGTATTTTATTTGACTTTCTCCAAATGAACGACCCCTTTAAGTTTCTTGTATATGAATCAAAACACGTGGTGCAGGATGACTACCAAGTTTACGTAGAAACAGAAGTTTCTGAGAGCATACATCAGTACAACGGACATCCGTCAACATCTTTAACGACATGATTTTTCAAACTGTGTTTTTGCAACCGATTCTAACCAAGTTGTTTTATGACCGGGAACAACGCTGGTATAAGAAAGATCTTTTGAAAAGAAATCATCCATACTACTGCCGGAGAGTGACTGCAAGCTATATGCAAAGCAAGTAAAAGAGCAAGATCGCTCTGTGGGATTGGAGATTTACCACAGCTTTGCGCTGGCGTTTACTGTTGAAAATCATGTTTCCCAAACTGCTTTCAACAGAATAGCTTACATAAAACAATCTGGAATTGTGGAGTGGCTACCGCGTTTACCTACCGATCAACGTCCTATTAACGAGCATGTGGTTCCACTTCCGGAAGCTGCGACTTTAAAAGGAAATGTTGTCATTATTTTTATTGTTTTCTTAGCTGGAGTTGTGATAGCAGTATTAGTTTTCTTGGTGGAAATCAGAAAACGTATTACAATACGACTGTCGTGTATTCTCGTATATATGTGTAATATAACTGGAATAAGTAATAACTATGTAACTGCATTCAATTAAATTTAATTGTGACTATCTGATCATAAGTATAGCAATATACTTTAAAAATATCCTATTTAATCCGACTTGAAACTAATAATTAACAACAACACAACTTTCCAGATCTGTATCTTGAAAAAATTTAAAATACGCACATAAATGTTAAGTGTCGCTGTAGTAACAGCGGAATAAGAATTTGTAGCACTAATTTATTATTCTAATGCCGTTACGACTCCTTTGTATCGTTTAACTCAATCTATGCCAGCTAGTAACAGCCATTATTGAAAAATAAATATTCCGAATAAATAATTAATTGAAAAAACATGTGTGAAATTTCAGTCTCGCTGTCGGTCAACTTAATGAAATAAATTCGTCATTTCATTAATGAACAAGTACGTGTCAATACCGAGGATGTCTACGCAAGCATACATTTCAGTTTGTTATATTTGTTTAAAATGACATTTCTGTTACAGAGATTTTCTCAACTCCGACCTGTTCATGTATAAATTCTTAAATGAATCAGCGATTTTTCAACCATTAGGCTGAAATTTAGAAAAAATTCGAATTCATCACGTCGCCACATTATATAATTCTCTCTAATAATCTTTATAATTAAGTTATTGTACAGATCATTTCGCATTTTAATGTACTTGAAGGAAAATTATTTTTTACCGGTTGAAACGTAGTAAATTATTGCGACGGACCGGGATACTTCAAACAGTAGGCGAAGGAAGAATGTAAATTCATTTTGAGCAAAACAATTTCTATTTGGATGCTTCAACGTAGATTACGTTTTATGTGTGAAAGTGAATGTAAGTACTTTTGACGAAGATAGAATACGAATACTATCGATGTTTTCAATTTATTACTACTATAGGTTTTTGTTTAATGTTAATATTAAATCATTCGACAGTCTTTATATTTATTCAATGCACTAGAATATACGGTAGGGATTAGTATGTTATTTTCGGTGTATATTTGTTCAGCTAAACAGTTTTATTTCCTTTTCGTTTGCGCTCAAAGATTTCAACATTGTTGGGGATTCCGCCATTAAAACAAGTTACACACAAGACACAAATTAGTGCTGCATGCAGCTATTATTTGAATATGTCGACACATATCATGATATCTTTATCCTTTTTGTTAATTTAGACTTGAATATTACAGATCATGTTTTAAACAAGGTATCCAACTTTCCGTGTCCACCTCGCTTTATCGTGGACAGTGGACACAAGGCAACTTGCACTATACTATACAGTTGATTCATGTTTCCCCGCTTAATGCTTGCAAGTACCCCTGTTCCCTGGGCAATGGACAGGAGTGCAAATTGGTGGACAGAAAGGGCACTGGATACCGGAAAGTATCCATCTGTCCAATGTCCATTGATACCCTGGTTTTAAACCTATTAGAATTCCAATAATTAAGTTGTTGCATCAAGTAAATCCTAAATTGATACTGTTCAATGAGATTGTGAAACGGTACATTATAAATTTAAAAAAATCAAAAAATGTAGTAATACAGTAATACATACAAAGTCAGTAAGCTCTAGCGAGCCATAATGTACATGGTAAAGTAAAATGCCGTTGTAATATTTCCAAACAAATGTTGTACTTAGTGTATGTGAGATTGCGTTTTAGGTTATCACTACAAAGAAGTTGCAAATAAAGGAACTGCTAATGTAAGCATGGAGATATGGACGCGAAATGTGGATGTGCTGTTTGGTGACTACCCGGCTTTACTTTTAATCGATAGGACAAAAGTTTCCGTTATTAGTGAAAAATGCAAACAATCCTGTTCAATTGGTTTGTTTTTAACAGTTCATTGAATACTGAAGTCTTAGTCGGCGTTCTCTAGATTTGAACACAAATGACTGATGGCGTTGGTATGATCTAAAATTTAGGACATTTTGAAATCCATATCACGCTGTCCCAGCAGCGACATCAAATTACACTGTCTGATGAAGTGCTATCTCATACATGCTACGCACTCCATTTCTTGGTAATGATTGTTCACGATATTAAGCAAGTTTCATGATTTAGAAGTATGGTATAATCCTTGAAGTTTGTTAAATACATTTTATTATAACCAATAAATACAAAAATACTGAAAACGATCGGAAATACAAAATAAAATTTCTGAAACTGTCGTTAAATTAATGTAGTTTGCTTTTCGTTGTGCATTCCGCGCATATTGTGAAACCATACTCAGCGATGTTCTGAAAAACCTGGGAACCATGGAAGGAAACAAAATCGTTACCGTCCAAAGTAAATAAAATTTCTGAAACTGCCGTTAAATTAATGTAGTTTGCTTTTCGTTGTGCATTCCGCGCATATTGTGAAACCATACTCAGCGATGTTCTGAAAAACCTGGGAACCATGGAAGGAAACAAAATCGGTACCGTCCAAAGATTATTAATTAATTTTACATAATAAAAGCTATAAACATTTTGACGAACATGTATTCATTCAAATAAATTTACAACTATTTTAACAGTTGACGTACTTACTTATGGTGCGTGTACGCTGCCTAGTAGCGCATCATCTAAAACTGCGAAAAAAGGAAAGAAGTGGTGAGAACTTGTCTTTACACAATCAATTGTTGCTTTCTAATTTGTGTGAACATTTAGTGAATAATTGGAGCTATTTTCTCCTTAATTTAATTGATAGCATTATGGTGCTAATAGGACTAGCAGAACTACGTTTGTGTAATTTAAAATCTCTTACGTGGATCCACGTGCTTGTTGGGATTCTTGTTCTTCATTCCACTCAACAGCTCAGTGCTGTTCCACTCAGACTCGTTTCTGTCCGCAGCGGCTTGGGTTGTCCGCAGCGGCTTGGGATTTGGAGAAATCATGGGACACCGCAGCGTTATGTAGGTTTCCCAAAACGTACACACTTGCATTCCTGGTGGATTTGTCTTCATCTGTGATTTCCAGAAAAAATTAAATCCATCAGTGTATTACAACGTGGCTAGAAAATTGTATTTTGCACAGAACAGAAATTTTAGTTTTTGTTGGTTTACGATCAATTTAACATACCCAGCGGCCTGGCATTTGCCAAGTCCAAAACTCCAAGGACCACGATGACTCCAAGAAATGCAGCTATCTGAAAAAAAGGGAAGTTCACGTATTGATCATTTATATTTAGAGTTAATTACCTTCATTGTACAGGTAGTAATTGCCGTACCGATCCCCTGATAGGTTTAAAGAAGTTGAGATGGAAGATGATGTGAGGAGTTGACTGACTAAGAACACACTACTAGTTAACGTCACAAAGAACCAGGTATTATATACTGAACTTCCAACAACCACTTTCCCTTCTTGAGACGTCATTTTAAAAGAGGTCACTGTACCGTCACACTTTCAACATGAGTAGCTTTCAATTTTATTCACTTAATTGCTCTGGTAAGGCACCTTCAGTGCAGGTGCAACTGCTGAGTGCCCAAGGCAAATTCAATTATAGCCGTAACACAGCCATGCTGAATGTACCACACTTTTGTGTATCTGTGCATACGCGTACTATTTATAGTACTAACGCTTTTCCAGATTACCTGTTTACGCTAGTGGAGCGACGTCGTGACAAAAGGGTTCACAAGCTTACAAGAAATACACTTTTCTTTTCACTGCACCTGATTGAAACCGGATTAATGTAGTAAAAGGTAAAGGACGTGATGGTTGTATTTGCTGCTTACTGTGTACTAAACTCACTTTCTATCTGCTTTACATAACTGTTGTGCATGAACGTGAACCTTTTTGTGTACAACTGTCACACAATAACCTATTTGTGGATATGGGTATGTGGGCTGCTTAAGAGAGACAAAAAAGGGTTTTATGTTGGCAACAATTGTTTGGCAACAAGTGACTAGCATGCCTGAGGTGATACATGATTTCGGTGCAAATATTAGGTTTTATTATAATAAGTAGTTATCTTGTACAAAAACCAGTTGAGTGTTTTCATTCACGATTAAAAAAGTCATTGCATCTGAACATTGTATCAAGAAAAGTTACAACTCTAATGCAATGCTGGAAATGTTTTGTGTTAACTGCAGTAACAAAAGTAGTGACAGTTTTAACGGAATAAATATGGATTAGTAAATTATTCACAAACTCTGAATCTCTTCAACATTTTCCTAATGAAAGTAAACATTGTCATTTGCTAATTACTAAAATATGTAGCTTTATCTAGGGTGTTATCAACAATAAAATATACAGCTATCTATACGGCGATAAAAGTTTATTGGCTTTGACGTCGTTCAATAAATGTATGTCTCTAACACTATTAGTTCAGCTGTGAGGTGGCAGTCTTCAAAGTAGTTAGAAGGTGCTTCTAAATGTAACGTGGAAATGCTAACTGGTGTATTCTTTGTTTCAATTCGTCACGACATCTGCTATACTTACTTGCAAAACATTCCAACGAAGTGGTTGGAAAATGGAAAACAAATGCTACTATAACAACAACTTATCTGAATAAATGTCTAAATAAAATCTAAAATCTGCTGATCCTGAGACGAACGAACGTTTGTTCGTTTGCTTGTAAGTTTGCCACTGTCGCTGTGTAATCCATTGTATTTTCTAACAACCTAATTTGCTATTAATACATACATTTATTGCTATTGCAACATTACTTATTTTTATACTGACAGTGGTGTAGCGAAGTTGGAACTTTGGG
The DNA here is from genome assembly GCA_027744055.1 of Callyntrura sp. NNG-2020. NCBI lineage: Eukaryota > Metazoa > Arthropoda > Collembola > Entomobryomorpha > Paronellidae > Callyntrura > Callyntrura sp. NNG-2020. The sequence goes on along the minus strand of JAHZNE010000317.1, from coordinate 4,218 downwards.
ATATCTATATTAACTAGGTTAGTAAAGTATTTAATAGAAAGTTGTATAGTTTGTTATATGGATTTTGTCTTCTTATGGTCGCCATAAAAACTAAAATACGATGAAAAAAAACAACACACAAAACAAAAGTTTGGCGAAAATCGGCTAACTCCGTCGACAGTTATTGTGATTACAGAGAGATAAACGGACAAACATGCTTATCCCATAAACAACTTTCAGGATTAAGCTGCTTTCTGTAGTTTATAAATTTACAATACGAACAAACTAACAAATATGTCCATTTTGATGACTGGTTTTCATCATATTTAGTTATATTAAGATGCCATAACTATTTTCTGAGAACAAATATTAATATTTTGATAGGCAGGTGGACTGCTGGCTGGAAGGCATTAGTAATCGTTTTTGAATTAACAGAAAATTAAGCGGAAGTGCTAGCATAAACGGGGTATCGTGGTAACTTCATGAGTTTACAAACCAGTTTTTGAATTGATATCTTAAACACGAAAAATAGAAAATATATGCTTTCAAATTAAGCATTATTAGCATTGTTCTTACTTATCCCTAGACATTATTACTTGTTTCATTCAGTTTGCAGGATACAGGTTTTTAATACGCACGTCAGATGGACAGTTAGGAAGGGACGATGTCTCCATAGTGCAACCATTCTACCATGGTTAAATTAAAAACCAACTATCCTTCGTCCAGGTTCGACGTGAGTGAAGGCGTTCCGCATTTCAAATGCTTTAATTTGTATGCCAGTCAATGGGTTTTTTAAAATGAGCCTTGATAAAGAACAAAGTGGAAGCTGCTACACTCTTGGAAAGGAACATAACGGAGAAGCTATGAGGTAATTCATTCGCCTGGCCCTTCATAATTTATTGAAAAATGAGTAAATTTATACACAAATGTTGAACTTGACATTCAAGAACATTTTCTGAGATGATTCATTGAATGCAAGGGTCAATTATAATAAATGTTCAGGTTGGTACTGAATTTAGGTCTCCTCCTGTTTCCTCTTTCATGTAGTTCTAATGCCTGCAAAAGTAACTTACAGTACGTAAATAATGGTGAATCACCCATGGAATTACAAAACTTTTGTAGTTATGACATATGGTTCATTAAATTCAAAGGTGGAATAAAACTAGAATTTTTTAGAACGGTATCAAATCGTGATGTCTAAAGTATTTTAGAATGCAGTGTATTACAAATGCTGTTTGATACATTAAAAAATAGTTCTGTGATAGATATGTGCACATTTATGTGATACAAAAGAATCTCAGATAATTGGGCGGCGACGTACGTGGAACTAAATGTTTAATGTCACATGGCCTGCGTTTGTCTTTAAGTTGGCTTACAATTATCTAAATAATCATAATAATAATTATCAATAATAAATAAGGAAGACTTTTCTGTATCTGTAAATAAATTAGCAGTTTTGCCACAATCATGACGTAGCAGCAAGTCTAAATATTGTAGTTATAAAAAATGCAAACACATACGGATTGGGAGGACGGATTATTAGTAATTCCAAGCATGTTGAGAAATCATTGTCATTGCACTGTTGCATCCTATCGAGTCTGTATTAGTTTCGGCAGTGACGTGACAAGTGTACGTCACACTTCCGCATAAACACCATTGTTATCAGAATTGTACACAAATTTGCTTACAGTTTAACAACTTCTGCGTAATAAAATGCCATTTCGTGATAATTAATACCTTTATTCTTCCTCTACTCTTCTAATACCACTTTTTGTATGTATATGACGTTGCCAATGATCGGATAGTTAGTAATTGTATGGCATATTTGTTACAGTTAGTAATTGCACACTTACAATTGGTAGAACGTAATTGTTTGAAACAAATTGCCAACATTTCCATTAACTATAGCTTTCGTGTGAAATCGGGCAACAAATTTGAACAAGTGTTTACAACACAAAAAACCACTCCTGAGTGGCAATGTGACATGCCATCGAATACTACGTCCAAAATACTACAAGAAATGCATATTCATTAATTTCTGTAAAACTTTGTATAAGGCTCACCGGACGATCTGTAGAGCATGCTCAGAAATCATTTTTCCTATCATTGTGCTACATTGACACAGTTGTCACGACAAGATGGAGTGTTTGTTGTTGTCACGACATCTTAGGCGAGTGATGATGTTTGCGTGGTAGGTCGCTGATACTGTTCTGCTTTATGCGTCATTCAAAATTGACCGATACCCATTGATAGGGTAAAGCTACGAACGCTTTCTTATTTTTGCCCCCACTTGGTGCCTAATTTGCCTGTAAAATCGAAAAATCTCATGGGTCATTACTATAAAATCATGTTGACGTGGGACAAAACTTTTGTTGCTATTTAAAGACCATAAGATAAAGATAGTAACCACAATTTAACAGTCAAATTTAAAGGTATCATTTCGGAACAGCACGTTCATAAAAATGTGATTTTTTCAAACACAATTTTTTGATAGAGAATATGCATCCTCGCACTGGAGACTACTCCTGTCTTTTTACAAAGATATCGCCCTTCATTTTTGTGTGTACACTAATCGCTAATTAATGTACTATAAAGGACCCTATTCAGCGTAAATGGAGTCTGGGCCCCCAGCGGACAGTAAAATTTCATATGCCATTCGAAAGAGTACTTCAAACAGAGAAAAAAAGTCAACATAAAGATATCGCCCTTCATTTTTGTGTGTACACTAATCGCTAATTAATGTACTATAAATTTGACGCTGATACTTATTTATTTTGTTTCATAGCTGCTGTGGCATTAGAAATTAAAGGATGGCATCGAAACCTTCAGTCGTAATGCGGTACCTGCCACACTTTCATTTGTTTATGAATTTGTCTATGCTTTGGTAATTTTGTAGACAGATGTATGTCAGTCAACTTCCATATCATTGTTTTGCCCGTCATTGCATCATTATAGTTTTTTACAATGTTTATTGTTGTCCTACATTACTATTCTAAACTGTAGGAAAAATGATTTCTGTACATGCTTTACAGATCGTTCGATGAGCCTTGCACAAGGATTTACAGAAATTAATGTATATGCATTTCTTGTAGCATTTTGAACGTAGTATTCGATGACATGTCACATTGCTACTCAGGAAAGGTTTTTTTGTGGTGTAAACTCGTGTCCAAATTTGTTGCCCGATTTCTCACAAAACCTTTAACTATCTTTTTAACAAACACCAAATATATCCATTTTCAGAACACATCACGGTAAATCAATTATTGCACTGCTTATAAGTAAGCGGAATCTTGTAGCTCATATGCGTATATAGAAATAATCGTGAAAGGATCATGAAGAAGCTAGACAATCAGATTTCATTGTTCGTTTAGTCGATGCAATACTAGTACGTCAATTGACCAAACCGATTCAATTGTACCAAATTTGAAATTTATTTGATAAAGCATGGTACATAAACAAATTTGGGAATTCAATAGTTTGTTACCAATAATTCACATAAGTAGGTTTTTCTAAAGCCTTTTAACAAGCGTATTTATCAGAAGAAATTTTCTCTTATTCAGAGTGTCACAGTAATCGGATAACTGAAACATTCTCTAAATATCTTGGATTATGTAAGTTAAATAAATTTCAAATGAATTATTTTAATAATCTGTAATACGATTTACTGCAGAGCTTTGAAAAATTTAGGTTGTTGGCTTTCATTTACATGCAAATAAAAAGCACTTTATGTATGCTGATCAATTTTAAAAATTCCAGCAAGTTATGAAATCAATACTTCTTTTGAACAAGGCCTATCTTACGCTACAGAAAACTGGAGTACGTTCTGCATGCCATCCAGATTTAGGGGCCCGTACAAACGTAGGAGCCATATCTATTTCGAATTCCTACAATTTTACTACCAAAAGTTTTATTTTATTTTACGACCTAAAAGCTTAAAAGAATACATATACTTTGACAATATGAATAACATGGACGCCAATAATAAGCTGGGAAATATTTGGTGGAAGCAAATTTTAAAAGATGTGGGCATTGGAGCGAGAAGAACAGACAAGTTGTAGAAATAATTAGTCAGTTTTCTTCAAATTTTAAATTAAATCAAAAATAACACAGCAAAAGTATGATTGGCGCAACTAGGAGTCGAACGCTGGGCCTTCCTAATACCGTTAGGATGTTCTACCACTGAACTAAAGCGCTACTCTTGCTAAGCACTCGCGAATAAATCTCTAATCTGTCGCGTAA
>JAHZNE010000316.1:0-32641 GCA_027744055.1 Callyntrura sp. NNG-2020 | reverse complement strand
CAGTTAAAGAATCATTAAACTGCTTCACGAAGCTTTCATGAATGTCTGGTTTTGGCATTGCGGTAATGGGTTGAGGTAGTGATGGTGCATCTGCTCGGTTAATAGACTTTATCCAATCTTCCACGTGGCCGGAATAGGTTGGTGGATTTTCATTAGTATCCAGATCCATCTCTTCAATGTTTACTTCTGATTGCGAATCCAATGATTCTAAGTTTGCGTTTGTCTTGTGCTCCATTCTTAACTTCAAGGCATTCATTTGCTCCATTATTTCGAGCTGCTCTGTTTTAGCTTTCAGTTTCTGTTTTAGAAAAGCAAACGCTTCCTCGTCAGCAATCGTCTTCCTCGATTTCGATGAATGATGTGATCGGGTTGTGGAACCAAATGTCCTGGAAGTCTTCTTTTGCTTCCCAAAATTGACTATCCCACTCCTACCACAAGAATCATCTAAGAACGATCCGCCTGACGAGTCCATAGTGTATCAAAATCAAACTGAACCCAAAGGTTGATTCAAATCCGCATACACCATTCACAACAACAACTGTGTGAACAACACAAGTAACCATTAGGTGTTCACCATATATAAAGTGAACTAGACACAAAATAGAAACTCCTCTTTTTAAACTTTTAAATATACACTTTTACTATATGTATCACTACTAAGGTGGTGAGAATACTGCTGGAATATTTATAAATTCATATATCGTTGCTATTTTTAACGTAGAATTAATTGCGATGTGTAGATGGTCTGAAATTAGAATGTGCGATTAAAGTGTACATATTATATTACAAATTTCATCTAATGTATGGCTTTATTGTTGCGTCACTTATATAACTTGCCTACTCAACTTTTTTGGTTTTTATATATTGTATTTAACACCAATTTCTGATCAGCAGAATAAAAATCCTTTCTTAAAAAAGTAATAAGCTGAAGTCGAATTTTTATAATAATTATTACTGAATCATTATCAATGAATTTATACTTTCAATTCTAAAGAGTCAACTTTAAGTTTAATCTACATGTAAACCTAGCAGAGTTGGTCGTGGGTATTATGAAAAATATTAATTTTGACTTAAAACATTCAAAATTTAACTCATAACATGCATTTTCTTCACTCCTGTGCACTCAACGTATTAAAATTATGCGCCATAGGTACACTCTTCAAGAGTTTCATGGGGAAGAGGGTCAGGTAAACAAAATTTTCAAAAACCTAACCTATTCTTAATCACCAAACATCGATTCGCTTGTTGCCAATATCCATCACATAAAGCAAATTATAGAGCATATTTTATTACTTTAAAATGAAGCCGCATGCTGTCATTGCATTGGATAAAGTACAATTTTAATGCGTACAGTTCTCGTCTTCATTTAAAATATACTTCTCACCCAGTATAAGCAGTCTGTATATGTATAATGTCTTATTGCATGTAGTGAGTAGTTATCTTACAGAAAATTATAGAATGAACACAGTAAAAACTACAAACGCAAATGTAGAGTGTAATTTTTCTCGACAGTTTTTTTCTTTTCTTTCCGTCAAAAAGAAAAGGAGAGAAAGTCATATTATTGGTTAACTGAACTACATAAAAATGATACGAAGCAGTCAGTCTCTTACTAACGAAAAGTAAAACCTTTTAACTTTTCTCCACGAAGATATAAAAAAGAATGGCATAAAGCAACTCTGAAACGTACATGCGTATAGGTAGGTGCATGTCGAGCGATTTCCAGCTTTCACATCTGTAAGAGAGACGGTTTATTTTTTCATTCTTTCATCCTTCACCGTTATTATTATTATTATGTGCATCACCACCATCATCATTTTGGTGGCATCGTTGTATAATGGTGACGTGGCGGCAGTATATGCTTATATACAGTGGGTACATGTGTTTACAGAGGTAAGGAAAAGGCGAAATAAAGGCGAAATAAAGGAGAAAGAAACCGTAGGGGGAAGAAAAGTTGATAAAAGGAGACGTTGAAAAATTGGATGACTTTGACTGTTTCCTTTACATTTTTGCTTCACTTTTATCCACCACCGCCACCAATGATGTTAGATTTTCTGGAGGTTTTATATATGCGTATTATTATTATTATTATGTGCCGTGTCGAACAGTTCAAGAAAAAGTTTTCTCTCTTCTTCCTCGTCTAGGTAGGGTGAGATGCTCTAACAATAATAACCTTCGTATTTTTACCCGGTGCTGTACCTACCTACTTTGGCATGTTATGTATGGCTGCTTGCTTGACTTTGACTTGCTGTCATGTTTGTGTGTATTGAGAAAGGGAAAACGAAGTCTTGTAATAATGGTTCGTGATGCCCTGAATGCTACTTTCTCGATACTACATACACCGTGAATCCTTCTTGTATACGCCTATATCACAAGGAGATATACTCATTTTCTTTCATTTCTTTTCACTCGCCATTTCTTCAGACAATAATAATACATCTCTCAAGAAAATCGACAACGGTGACACTGCAGATACTTTTCGTTTTGAGTGTCGTGCTGACTGACTGAAAACTGGGTTTTAGTGAAAGGAAACAATATATGTACTCTCACCAACCAAGCACATGTATAGTCGTATAAAATGAAACATGGAACATGAACCACAGGGGTATGCACTTTTATAAAAGTATATATGTACAGAATGAAACGGGACTGGAAGTTGACAGTGTAACGGCAACTTTTTGTTGGATGGAAATAATGTGATTGAACTTTTTCTTAAGGAAAGACAGGAATACTGAGCAGAAGTGAAATGACACACTGAGGAACTCATTAAAGGTAGGGATTAGAGTTCGGGCTTCTTTCAACCGTATAATATAGTGAAACACCGCACGCCATCGTCACCACCACCACCAACCACACAAAACTACAGTGCAGTGCAGCAGTGTGCACGTGTATATAATATCGAAATCTCTCTTTTCCTATTTCTAATCGGCTATGTTTACCCCTTTTCCCTCAGATTCATGATCAACGATCGCAGCTTCAATTCAAGAAAAGGGAATATTTTCGTAATAATCAATAAGGATAGGTGAAAGGACTTTTATCTATTCACATCTACAGCGACCTTAAGCACTTTAGGTATAAAAGGGCCAAAATAAGGAAAGACCATAATATTGTAAGTAATGTATATGCATATCGGAAACCAAGGTAGGGAATTTAATTTGAGGATTATAAAAGACATACGGTGCATGCACGTCATCATGTACTTTTTGATTGAGTTATGGTTTACCACGGTGAAAATATTACACGAAGCATGTAAAGTATTACGAGGAGATGTGCTTCAGAAATGTACAAAATGTATGTGGAGCACATTTAGCTATACAACATAAGCCAGATCGTTGTAGCAGGGAAGCTTTTCGGTTTATCAAAAATAATACGGGCAATGTAAAATACCGAAATGCCATTTTGAGACATTTTACGGAGAAAAGAGAAGTGGGGTTTTCCCTTGAAGTGTCTCAGTCGCAATACATATGGTTGAATGGGCAATAGAGATGAGATTTAAGTTTCTGTAAGGCAGCACAACTCTCTGATGAACATAGTACTACCACCGTGTGCAACATATAACTAGAACATCTAACATTTATATATAATATATTAGTTACATACCGATTGAAACCATTGGGTTGGTACGATGAAATGTAAATCCACATTCATGGGAAATCAATAAGGACTATTTAATTAATGCAATGCTAACTGATGTTTCGACTTTCGAATTTTAAATTTTTTTCTACGTAATTGCTTAGGTGTTTTCTTTGCCCACCAATACCCAATTTTGACCCCAGTTGAACAGAAAAGTGTAGGATGGTGTAAGAGGTTTTCAAATTTGAAATGCCTTCGTTTCTATTTGAGCTCAAAAGGAGAACATATTTTCTAAGAAAAATATTCCCTGTAGGATACAATTTAAATGTTCTTTGTATGCATAGCTTTCGGAACCGGGCAGATGAGGGGACAAATCCCTTCAAGCTTGGGTCATTTTACATTAGAAGGATAGGGAGAGGGAGGGTCCTCAATGCATTACAGGATATGATGTCCCCTGTTCCTGTAGCCCTATTTGTCTGCAAATATGGCAGATAATGTTGATTTATAAGGTGGTACGGGTACTGGGTACCTCGGTGGGATTTGGGGGAAGCAACCCCCTTATGAAATATCATTCAGAATATTTTGACACTGCAATTCCTAATGTTTTCTATGTTTAACAATTAGCACTAATGCGATACCCACCGTTAAGCCAGTCACCCTAAGGATGCAGTTTTTACTCTTTTTCTCTGCGCAACTGTTTATTGATCTTAACTTCCTGTTTTGAAGCATTTTAAATAGCGATAATGATGTTCGTAGACTTATTACAAAATATTCAAAAGTATGTATACGTGCATATGTATAGATTCAGAAGCAGACTCCATCGAAGGAAAAAATAAAGCAAAGATTTACTTATCATTAAAAAAATAAAATGTTTGCATTCGTGTGGAAAAGTGTTTTCCTAGGGATTACGATAAGAATCTCTATAACTTTTACAAAAAGGCCTTACAGTACAGAAAGTGAAGAACGCAGCTATACATTCGGATATGCTATTCTGAAAGTACTTGATCATGATCAAGACGGTAATGATGATAAAAATGGAACTTTATTATGGAAAACTTCCGGAAAGCAAGATTATATATAATATGAAGTCTGTCAATGGAACTGCTACGTGGGGTGGGGTATACATCTTGAGACAGAGATGACGCATGGTGTGTCTACAAATATTTAGAATTTAGAAACTCGTCGAGCGTATTTAGTTACTCGGCATCACCATCAGCAAGGAATCTTCCTCTTATTTTGCATCGCGTTATCATCATTAGGTTTTGAAGAAATGTCACTTGCATGCCAAATTGCCAAGTTGTCTCCGACGACGACAGAAAATTTGGGATTACTGTAAGCTGTAATTGTGACAAGTTTTGTTGTCAACGCAAAATTTCCTCAGCTTGCAACATTTTGAAACCTACCACGACCACCTTATGCATCCTTCTTGATCCTGGATATCCCAAGGTATTTGATGAGACAGCCGATGTTGCCTCTGATTCATGCAACGCAGAGCCTGCTCCAAGAATTCTGCAGCGACGAGGAATGAACAAGTGAGATAACTTGTTCTTGAAATGTATTTTAAAAACGACCTTGTGCGTTTATGTAGCGTAAAAACTGAATAAGATGTTGAAGCTGGCAGAAAGCTACAAACAACAAACTGCTACTATACTGCTGCTGCTGCTGCAGCCCTGCCATTTCTACATTTTCCATAATACTGCAGTTTTTGCTTGTTCTAACCATTTGTGAAGAATGTATTTCTAGGTCGTTTTCTTTCCCCTACAAAGATCTCCATCTGACAATGCAGTTCTAGCCTCGCAGACCATTTTATTCGTTCCATGCACCATGAGAAACATCCCTTCTCACACGTTATAAAAGCAATATAGAATATTATATAATAAGTTTACAAAAACATCTAGCAGCAGATGGAAGGGAACAACCAAGATAAAAGTGTCATCCATGAATAAAAGAAAGAAGGAAAAGAAAGTTTAAGCATTTTCGTATTTTGCTGTTGTTGCCGGTACCTTAAAGTTGAATATAAGTACAGCTTATGCTTGCCATTATGACGTCGAGCTTGCATCAAGTCATAAATATATTTTCTGTTGAGCTACGGTCGGTTTATATACATAAGATGTAATATATACAAATGCAGATGCATCAAGGTATACAAAATGGGCTGTTTTATTATTATACGCACACGCAAGCATATGTAAAGGGGGACATCAAAAGGGAGAATAATATTATGTTAAGTCTACCATCATATTTTTTGCATTCACGCCCGCTATCTAATTCATCTTGCCAGTTTCTTTTTTGCTATTCCATGAAATTAATACTAAGAATTTGTATCAGCATGGAGAAGGAGGAGGAGAGGATGATTAGAATGAGAGTTTATGGGTGGCGGTAAGCAGAAAGGATACTTTTAGGGCGTTAAGCAAGAGAAAGTAGATTGTACCAGGAAGGCAAGCATGCACTGACGTTTCTGCTACATCAAGGAAAAGAAAAGACTGAGAAGGATGAAAGAGAAATAAAATGATAAGCACAGCTACCTACACAACTGCTACCAATACAGCAAATATTAAACAATATTATAGAAACTGGTACGTGTATATACGCTAACTGCAACAGAGAAATGGGGAAGGAAGAATATTTTTCCTGTGGATTTTCCAGGAAGACGAAAATCGTAGAGAGTGAGAGATGGTTTCAGAGTTGCAGAAAAGAGGAAGGGGCGGGTGACTGGAATTAGGGATCCATGTACGTGAAAATGATGAGGACAGAAAAGTTCTTGTGCAATAGACGTTCATAAGAAGCATCCTGAATATCATTGCAGTACACACACACATACACACACATACACATACTTACAGAAAAAGTTATACGCAACACTATAATGTGTTCACATTCACATAAGTGCGTCATAGGTTCACTCGTCTGTGATATCAGCCACAAACGTTCAACATCCTCACTGCACACCACCACACTTTACCACTCGTGTGTACGCCAGTCCCTATCCTTACTAATATTTATTCCATTGAAATTCTCTGTAGCATGGAGAACAAGAGAGCGAAAAATTTCCATTCATTCACCCTTAAGGAATTCGCTCCCTCTTTCTCTGTCAGAGTGTTTCGTTTCGTTTCATTTTCATGGCGTTATATATGTTCCATGAAAATCAAACAAAAAGTATTTTATTTAAATGCACATATATATGTATATGTAGTGCACATAATATATATATGTATGTACATAGCAATAGCACATACAAGTTTCATCTTCAAATGATGATGATAGAATGATAGTATGGATGTTAGACAAAGAGTTTAAATATTATGTAACTTTTCTTACTCCAAAGTACCTCTCTGCTCAGCCTGCAACAACCGATTGTATGGCAAAGAGAAATGCAGAGTAGAAAGAAGTGAAATGGAAAAATGAGGGTGCAACGAGCGTAGTTGGAGTGGAGTGTGATGTGTGAGTTTCAACTTGGCATCATCATCCTGGAGGCTGACTGAATTTAAGCTGGAGTCATCGGATAAAAATGTTGCTTGCCTCATTTTGTAACGACGGGGGAAACTTGAAAGTTTTGAGATCGATACGGGGACTACGCAGACTTCTCTTGTCTTTTTTTCGGGCGTCTGCTGTTGTACATCGGGGCGAGTGGTTGCATGAAAACACTCGTTTAACTAAATAACCGGTCTCTGTGCACATTTGCAAGTCCCACCAAAAAAAATAACGACACAGAGCAGCACAAGTAAAAAAACAACAGTAGTTACTTGTAAAAATACGACAGAAGATAGTAGTTATAATAAGTTATGAAAGCAACGTTTTAAAATCAATACTTAAATGTAGGCAGTAGGTACCAAAATACAGAAAAAAGTGTGCTGTGCGGCAAAAACTTCTTGTTGTATCTTGTTTCTTGAAATGTTTGCTTTTCTATTCTGTGTCGGATTACTTTTTTTTAAAAGAAAACAGTGCGCTTTATTATTACCTTTATTGCAAATTTGGTTATACGTTATCAACATCATTACAATAATAGCGAAACTTTTCTCAACTCCATAAACCATACGTACCAAGTCAGACAGGCGGAAAAGACATGGGACGTGGTGGCGGCGACGACGACGAATCTGTATAGAGCACTGAGGAAAATACCTTTTGTTTAAATTAACCAGAATCCCGTCTCTCACGTTCTCAGGTGCGCACGCATACCCAGTATGACAAGGCTGTCTAATACATACAGTGACGCGTGCTGTAATACCGCGGTGCCCATATATTTTAAAACTTATTAAAACTTTGCACATTTGTTTTCTCAAATTTTCTATTGAAAAAGTTGGGATATTCTTGGATACATAGTCATGGATGTGTTTGTTTGAATGTCATTATGAATAACACAGATTACAGGAATTTTTCACGTTCCTCTATCCTGTTCCGCTTGTCTTGAATCCCTTTTGTTTTAATTTTCTTTCGTTATGTATTCGGTTACCGTCGTCGTATTTTATGGCTACCAGACTATACACACAGTAAAAAGTAATGCTGAGACGTCAAAAACGGAGCGAGAGTGTGTAAAAAGTGTAGATACTTCAATATTTTAACAAGTTGTAAAGAACTTTGATAACTTGCTTCATAATCATGATCATATTGTGAAATATAAAACTTCAAAAGTCTCTTACAGATTAGGCTAGGACAACCGTACCCCGCACCAAAAGCCGACATCCGACGCAAACAATATCCCTACGCAATATTAGTGTAGTGAAAGGATCCAAATTCAAAACCGCAAATTTATTCCCCAATTAGGCTCTACAGTCAACTCATATTTCAATTTTCTCACTGTACCCCGCAGCGTATATATCGGATCCCTTGCACAAAGCAAAGGTACAGGAGTATCGTATTAGCGCATTTAAATGGCAGGTATAAAATTACATACGGATAGAAGAGGTAAATGAAAAGAGAAAGTCATTTGATTGAATCTGCGTACCTACATATTTTACCAAATAAATGAAACTTTGAGATCACGACGATGACTATGCATTTAAGCTTTTCACAGAAAGAGAACTTTTCGGCTGTAGTGTAGTAGCTCTTGTTGGTCATTGAACCGGCTCAACCAGAATTGAACATCACAACTTTTCACGTGGATTCTACCAAAAACACGTTTGAAAGGGTTGCTGTAAAATGAAGATAAAAGTCGATTATCAAGCCGAACTTCTCTGGTAGCATTTATACAGTTTGCCAACAGCTAAATGATACTTCATCGCCGTCTCTTGCGTAATTCATGTTTATTTTATCACAAATAGCAAATGAAATTGGAACCGTATAACTTTCCCATTAAATTAAAATGTTGCCGAAATCTGCAACCTCCGCAAGTTAAATATACACAGCAGCATTTTTCTAGGATAAAATCCCAAAAATTGCCCACAGGTTCACCCATGTTCGTCTACATAAACCCTATTTCATATTGTGTATACGCATAATGGCTCACGGTCAATCATTTTGATAACTGGTACCTTTCCAAAGGGGTTATAATTTTTGTATGTAAATATTAATTACAAACAGTGTGAAATGAGTGTGAATCTGAAGTGACATCTGAGAAGAGGTATGCTTCATGGTTGCGTGAAAAAATCAGTTTATGGGTAACCAACCAGTTCCATGTACGTTGACGTCGTATGTGACAAAAAGAAACCAGATCGATATTACATGTATTTTGAATAATATTCGTACATATCACGATGATACGTGATGTGTATTGTTCGTGATGTCGCGTATGTAAGATGCCAAACCACGTTGTATATATGTGCATGTACTTTAATTTTAGTTAGTTACTTTTACATTACATATCACAGAACCCATTTCGTTGTTTGCCTAGTCTTCACAAGAGACTTGTCTAAAGAGAAAACTGCGGGGATACCCAAATATATGTAATGTTTGGTAATGCACACATCCAGTTGCATACATCTATATACACACACTTTAACATATAAATAGATGTATAGGTAAAGTCGAATATAAATGTACATGTCTATTCAAAGTCCCGAGAAACGCTTACACATATATTGATATAGAAAGCAATGATAATAGTGAAAACCCGTTCTTTTGAAGTGAAAAGGGATCTCCTAGGGTTTCTCAATCCCCCTTTACATTATATTATTGTATTGGCCAAAAAGTTTGATCCGTCTTTTCTGTTCGCCTTCGCTGCCTCTCCCTCCTCCGTGCTTGTTCCGTCGTCGTCGTTGTGTTGTTCTTGTTCTCTCTCTCTCTCTTCTACTTACTTTTTCCAAAATCCAACATCCGATCTCTTCCAATACAACAAAAAACCAACTTTCCAATATATTTCATTCCTATTATAACATATTTCTTTTACTACTGTACACTACTACTGGGTTATTGTTGTTGTTCGCTCTTCTTTGTGCTCTGTGCCATACAATGATGATGTAGAGATGATCAAGGAAAGGAAACCACTTTTCCCCCTTCAGTCTCCAGTCACACTGCTGATCTGGTCTGGTCGATGGCTCTTTTTACTTATTCTCCGTACAAAATATATATATATATATATATACACACACACATTGTGAATACTCATATATTTTCTTGGTACGAATATAAGCTAAGTACTTACGGGTACCGTATATATGCACTTACGGACATATTTATACAACTACAGATATGTACATACGTACACTTCATTTTGTCGTTCATTCCCGTTTCCTCCTCATTTCTTTTCAGGCTCCTTTCTGTGGTTTTCTCCCTTGCCCGCTCTCTTTCTCCCTCTCCCTCTCTAACAAGCAGCCGTTCGCGTATTCTGCATTAAACAACAACATCCAAAAGATATGTGCTTAGATGTTCAATAGGAAAGTGGTACAAAAACATGTACGTACACACATAATACTTAAAATAGTACATGGCTCACCCCAGGGCATCGGCAAATTGGACTTGGACTATGAATTTGCAGGCAGGCTGGGAAACTAACATGCAATACGTGTATCTTGCATTGCCGTGCTTGGTTCTTTGATGATGCTGCTGATGATTATGATGATGATGATGATGATGCTGACTGGACCCAAATTTTCTGGTGGGTAAGCATCGTGTGGTAATAGTGCTCTTACAAATACTCCTACTATCAACTTGTACGTCGATTTTTTTCTTGTTGTTCTTTGGGAACTTGGGAAGAAGCTTAAGTGAGGAGTTTAGGACTGGTGTGTATTTAGTTAGGCATGTGTAAGTACCTAAACGCATACAAATACAAACAAACGTTAATGCCATATGCTTATCATAATGCTTATATCCACTAAAATGTAATCGCCTGCTGTGTTTGTGTATGTACACGTACTAATAAATTTTATACAGCGCGAATAGGGGACGTTCAATAATAATATGCTTCCTCTCATTTAAGCGTGTTTTATCATACTTCTTTTTCCAGCTTATTGGACTTGTAGATACATTAGTATACTATTACATGCAAAAAACAGCTTACGTTACAATTGGAATGTAGCAAAATGTACATTTCATGCAACTGTAAACCAACCAACAATATAACTTTCTCTCGAGCTCAGGCTACTCTACCCAACACGAAAGGTGTATAATGGATAGAAAACTGTGGATCTACATAAAAAATACAACAAATGTGTTTTACGTAACTTGTTCTGTCGTGTGATCACTGGCTCGTGTAATCCTTTGATATTTTTTGCTTCCTTACCACGGATGTAGTTTGCATGCCTCCGCATGTACATCCCCCCACTTCTTACTAATATTATGTGCGTAGCCTATGATGCACATACCTAATTGTACAAGATGAGCTGTACCGTATTTATTTGAAGCGTTTACACTAAATTCAAGTATAAAGGTAGAGCGTGTTTTTCTATGCACAGTTGCTGATGAAAGAATAATGGTTGTTGTTCTTACATTTAACTGGGATAAGGATGAGTGAAAAGGGCACTTTCTAAAGGAATGTGTTTCAAAGAAAGTCAACTCAAACGCAATAACAGTTTTGAGTTTTCCCCTAAATGTTCCATCACAACACTTTGAGTGAATACAATGAATTGGTTGAGATGCTTTTCACATCATAATACTTTATCTTACACAAGATGCTTCTAAAATGACCAGTGATTCTAGTTAACCTATATGGTATGCATCGAAAGTTCTTTAAGTAAAACGTTAAAAGTAGTAACAGCGCCTTTGGGTTTTTGAGAATTGTCTAGTTTTGCAAAAAACAACAGTTTTACAAAGGGGGTCATTAAGTGAATGCGTAAAGTATACTCCACGAATATCCCTTTACAAGCATCAAAAAGTTAAACAATATATTATAACCGTGTTGTATCCAACCCGGAGACTCGTAGTATGTGTTGTAGACTGTCAACCAAGGAATGCACATCTTACGTTGATGAACAAACTTTTTGGAAAAGTATCTACTTCGAGGGAAGAAGAAAGCAAAATGCTTTCATGATTATTTATTGTATTGTTCCATACCGCTCTGATATGTGTCAGTTATTTTCTTTCGTAGAAGATTATTTGGTATGCTGGACACATTTGAAAGTAAAGCCGCTACAAACAAAATAATCACTTTCTTTTGGGCCAGATGATTTATTTGGATACTTTAAATCAACCGGTCTTAACATGTAGAGGGATATACGCATGCATGTAGACTCGTTTCAGAAAATTATTCCATGAAGCACCAATAAAACGACGAGTGAATATCATCAACTCGATCATGCATTTTTATCGGATTGTGCCTGGTTCATGTAAGTTTCTTGGAAGATTTAATATACCCAATGAGCGTGCAATGTAATGTCACCATGGAAAGTTTTAGCATTAAATATTTAATGAAATACTTCAAACCCTTTAATGTGTATCTCTAAGTTTTTTTGCCGTCAATAGATTGCGCAATATGAATAGTTGTCGCCATAGTTACCATGGAACCAATCAACGAGAGTTTGCATGATTTACTGGGTTCCTTAGGCAACCTTCAAAGATCCCCATCCTTTTTTGTAATATCATTTATTTCATTTATCCTCTCTCTCTCTCTCTGTCTCTCTCTCTCTCTCTTCCTTACACACACACGCACGATTCCATTTACTTCAAGAAGAAGAAGGTAGCTTTTAATTTACGTCTCCTTATTCTCCACTCATTCCATTTATTTCCAATTCCTTTGAAGCTTCAGAGTCACTGTATAATGTCGAAACTAATGTGAAATTCTTTGATATTTTTGAAGCTTCATTATTATGATATACCTCGTCAAAATACAAATGCAAAAGGCATCGAGACACGAAACACAAAAAGTTTCTTCCATTCTTCCTTTAACCAGCAACCAAGCAACCCTGATGATGGCGTATGTGCTAGAGTTTCTCAAATTGTAAACTTTTATGTGTACAATAGACGCATTACATTTTTTGTATTATGTATCTATACTGATGCTCAACGGCTGTTCATTTTTCACTATCTTTTCCTCTGCTTCTTCTTACATTTCACAATTTATCTTTTTTTCACTTTCTCCCTATAAGAGAGACCGGGCAAATAAATTGAAGGAGCATTCCAGCCAGTGCATGGTAACAGTTTTGAACGTGTAGCAATGTGTAAGGGGAAACAAGTAGAGCGTGTATGCTTGTTTAATATCTAGCTGGAAAAAAGGATACCAATGCACCAACATGCATACAAGGTAGGTAGGTATTTAATACATTATATCTCAGTTTACTTTATCATAGTATTTTCTCTTTACAACAGCAAATATAAGTTGTCCGTCTAACTTGCTTTCGTCCATCTCCGTTTCCATGTTTACTTTATATACAAACAATTCTTCCCAATTTCCGCTTACTTCATCTCATCTTACTCCTGGTGCTGCTGTTGTATTCACACAATGAATGCCAGACATACCTACGTAACCGGCCCTGTTTTCCCCGCCGTTGTTGTTGTTGTTGTAATAGAAGCAGCTACACTGTTCTAGATAGCTCCAAGCAGTCTGGAGGAATGATCTGATGACGATGATGATGGCATGGCTACTCTGCTGACTCTCCATACTTGAATGCTTACTGCGTTACTGTGTGCACACACAGCCACACACATGTTCGGCGACTTTCTCAACAATAGGTAATGGAACAGCGGTGGTAACAACAAACACGTCAGGAGAAGACGTCTTACGGTGGGTTGATTGCGAAAATACACATTGGGAAGCAGAGAGAGAGCGAGAGAGAGAGAGAATAAAAGCGCAGTAACACGGAAAAGTGGTTACTCACTGACTCATTCACTCTGTCTACTTACAAAAAAGGATGTAGAATGAATGTAGATACGATCTCAAAAACTATAAATACGGTGCACTCCCTATCCCCAAAGCTGGATTGTTTTACTTACACTTATCTCTTGTTGTTGGTACAGATAAGTGCTATCATTATGAAAGGGCAGGTCTTTCAAGAAAACAGAGACAGCCAGAGTAAAAATGTGTGAGAATTTTTTACACTACTGTGCGTACACTAAATATAATGGGCACGTTCTTTCGTTTGACTTTTTTTCTTTTTTCTCTTGAACGAGCACCGAGTTCTTTAGAAACATCACCACATACTGCTAACGGAAAACCAACTCACTCAGTATGAATATAATATGGAAGGTAAGCAATAACTAACAACCCATCAAATTCTCTCTGGAAATATGGTATTGTTTTGTTGGGGTAGAGGCAACATCCCAAGTTTAGTTTTAGTTTTCTTGTTATTCTTTCTCCTCTCGATAGCATTCTACTGATGGAGGTGGTATGCAGTCACCTTGAAGAAAAATAATAATATAAGCTTCAAGGCGTCCTTCCCTCTTCTCCTCCGCTTTCTCTTAGCTTTCTCATTCTTTCATTCGTTCATGTATCTTACCTAGCCAGCAAGCCCATTAATCTTTGCCATTGTACAATACACACGGGGAGTTTGAGGCTTTTTTCTCGCTCTGGCAAACTAGTAAGTAGGGAAAGTGGACTACGTAGGGATAGTTCAAAACGAAAGGAGAAAAGCTACATGAATCATAGAACGATCCAATCTTCCCTTTTCTACTTCGTGGCGCTTCATAAAAATAGTATATTGTATGATTTAGATACTTTGCGGATGGCGTATAATAAAATCTGATAACGTTTAATGTACACATCACTACGTACTCAGGCTTAAAACGAAGGCGATAGAGAAGTTTTGTAGTAGGACATCCCATGTAGAGCATCACACATGTACTTAAAAGAATAATGCTCTATTTTTATGCTTAAGGAAAAAATAATAAAAAGGCTCACACACACACCCACATGTCATGTGTACTTATACATACACAATGATGCAAGCGTTTTTCTCTCTCTCTCTCTCTCTTTAGGTATTTTCTTTTTTCCTGTTCATAGTTTCCCGAATTGAATGTGTACTTAAAGGGCAAGATCTGTGCAATAGGGTGTGTTGTAATACGAAGGGAGCATGTACAGCATTGGAATAAAATGAATGTTCAAAGTTTAACCAAGTTGGACACACAATATAACATCCTGTTCACGTGCATACGTACATCATCCATAACTTTTTTTGGATCTTTTAATACTTCGTCCTTCATA
This sequence comes from Callyntrura sp. NNG-2020, assembly GCA_027744055.1. Classification (NCBI taxonomy): domain Eukaryota; kingdom Metazoa; phylum Arthropoda; class Collembola; order Entomobryomorpha; family Paronellidae; genus Callyntrura; species Callyntrura sp. NNG-2020. The sequence continues at coordinate 17,565 of JAHZNE010000316.1, read as the reverse complement.
TGCTGTCTCTGTGTGTGTACCCTTTTGGAGGAATGTTTGCGGAATTTAGCAAGTAGCAAAAGTTTTCCTGTTCAAAGGTAGTAGATTGTTATATATTTACGGAAGGGGTAAAAGTAGTACGTATTTCGTATGCACTACTTCCCATGAAGACATTTATTGTTTTACCGCTCATTGAAACAGCGTGTATATATACAGGTATACAACACTCCACCAAGGTAATGGTGTGGTCGTACTACGCGAGACGATGAGAGGAAATGCCTATCTGGCTGTTTAAAATTCTAGTCTCTTTATCTTAATTTGAGCAGAACATTTTTTTGTTTACTCCATCACATCATATTATACACGGCTATAACAGTATAATGGGAAAAGAGGAAACTCTCAAGTTCTATCATGACGAACTACGTACACCATTGTGACATGTTCCCTACCCACCCGCCACATCGTGGAGATATGTGTGTATGGTCTACCCATCCTTGTCCTACACCATTACCATCAAGTACATCATTATCATTACTCCTCTGTGCTTTTCTCTTTTGCCATTTTATTTTCTCTTCCCGTTATCTGACGCAATCAGTGATGCATCACTAAATTCCCTCTATTTACATTGTTCTCTCTACGAGCGTATGTATCTTGTTCAGTCTGAAAATTGCCTGCATTCATTTCAATTTTCATTGTATAACTACATGGCAGACAACCAGAACATACCTATATAGACATACGCTGAGCCAGAAATAAAGTACTATAAAAAAGTGAATATATGTATATAATTGTGTGCAAGACATATGTCATTGTTTTGAGTTAAACTGTACTTTGGAGAGTGGCTCTGTGTGTGTGTGTGTGTGTGTACAACTCTCCTCCGTGCTACCGCTGCTGCTGCTCGTTCTCCCGGAATAATAATAAAAATAAATGAAAATAAACATTCCTGTCAGTTGTCCAGACGAGAGAAAGTAGCAGTTCAAACATAACCACAAAACTGAAATTAAATTAAGCGTGGGAAATCATTCAAGCATCACTGCAACACTACTACTACTACTGCTGCTCTAGCATTTCTTTCAGCGGAAAGGAGATAGAACATGCTTTATACTACTGCATTTCCCTATTACAGCAGCTGTTTCAGATTTTATAATGTGTTGATGTCTACGTGGGCTTTTCCAGCACAATGGTAGTCTGTCGGCATCTCAGATTCAATACTATTCTTTATACAGAGTGTTAACCCTCTCTCTCTCTCTAGTAGTTTCTCGCATCAGGACTGTGATAAAAGATGGCTAGTTCAAACCAACACACTATCATCTGTCTGGGTTCAAAGAAACTGTCATGAGGATTGGTTTGTGGGAGTGCCAAAATGCATTATATACCTGGGTAAGCACGTACATACATACACAATAATTAAGAAAGCTAAGCTTGTTATTATTGTTATGAGGAACGTTAAATTTCACTGTATAACTCCAATTTCACCTTCATTTATGAAAGACAATGTTACATATTGCCTTACGTATACTCAAAGGATCGCGGGGTTTTTACTCGTTGAAAGATAATAATGTTTACATGTTTCGAGATAATGGGGGAATATTTATAATAACAATAAAGAGATTTCATGACTGAAGAGCAATGACGAAGAAAGGATCCGTGAGTTTTATTAGTTTTTCGTGTTGTGTGGGTATGCGTTCCCTTGTTATCCGGAGGTGTTTCATTCAATCCAGGTTTTCATGTAAGAAATTGAGGTAGACTAGAACGAGGGACACAAACATTTATAATGCTATTTTTATGGCGAATAGTTGTCAGCATGTATTCCCTTCATATCTTTGCTTTTCAACAATTTTGTACTGAAATTTACGAGGATGTAGAATTATGGGGTGTATTGACCCGTTCCCCCAGGTTCCAAAGACAATTAGCACGAGGTACATTAATTGTTGTAGTTTAAAATTTTTGGTGGTGTAAGGAATAGTTGCTTTTATATTTTGTCAGCACAATTCTGCGAATTTATGAGTGAACAATACAAACATCCGGAACTTTTTTTTAGACATTTTCGTATCATCAACAAACACTCCGACATTCAGGCAAAGTTTCGGGCGAAATGAATAAAAAACAAAAATAGGTACATTGTTTGAAGATGGCATGATTTAGCCATAAGAATAGCATTAAAAGTATTTCTTGTCATTCAGCGGCTCCCATTAATTTTAGATATCGTTTTAATATTTCATTTTATGAAAATGCCACTGCAGAATATCTGAAACCTCCTTCTAACTATAGAAACTATGAAAAGGGAGATCTTAGCATATGACCAATTGTTCGAAGATGGCATGATTTTGCCATAAGAATAGCATTAAAAGTATTTCTTGTCATTCAGCGGCTCCCATTAATTTTAGATATCGTTTTAATATTTCATTTCTAGTAGTAATAAAATTTCTTCGGGTTCTCCATAAATCCTTTATTCCAACAGAGGTAAGTACCTTATTTCCCTGCAATGAAAGCGAACGATTTTATGTTCATCTAACTACAAATATATGATCTGATTGTAACAAGCAATAAGTAATAACTAAAAACATCATAAAAAAAGTAGAGTTCAGTCTTTAAAATTCCTCTACATAAGTTGCTTTTGTGAGTACAATAGTGAGATTTTAATGCTGGTGTATTTGTTTAATGTCACTTAATTAATGTGTGACTGTTACTTAATTTTTGAAGTAAAACAATGAAGTTTTCGTAATCTTCATCTTCGATAGTTGAGAAATTCCAAATACAGCCTGAGTATGTCTGATAGACATGGCGATGTTTACCCTGTTATTCTTGTCGTGTTATTGTCGTCATATATTATTACTCCCCAAATTTTTGTAGCATAAAAGTAATACCAATTTTCATAAACGGGAAGCTTGTAATAACCAAATAGTTATCATTATTCCCGTCTCTCATGCAATAACGCGTACACATAATATAATAATAATTCGTCAGAATGATGGATGACGCTAGTGGCTCAGCTCCTCGCTTTCTTCTATATGTTTACCACACTCTCCAACTTTCTTTTGGAACCTGCGTTTGTACGGATAACATTAAATACCACCAATCCACATGAGAAAGTTTCCAGACTGAAAATAACGTCAATAAAGTAAGAAAACACGTCGTTCTCAGAATATTGCTACAGAAGATACAATATATAACATACAGTATGCATTGATGCTTTTCCTACTTAGCGCATAACATTTTCTGATTATCTAATGAAAAAAATAGATCACATGTCAAGAAGGGATGGATAGATGGCTGTGTCAGACAGGACATATTACAGGATGTAATGAGATGATAACTTGAATGCAATATTAGATGTATATATGTACACGTTAAGTTGCCCGAGAATATTTTATTAGAAGCAGCAGCAGCAGCATCACTGTCGTTTGTCCATTGTACCAAGTCAGTCTTCCCTTCAATAATATCCTATTTTAGTAGCCTCTAGGCTCAAGCGTAAAAAAATGTGGCAATTCAATTCTACAGGGATATTGGCTTACCCACTCTTATTATTATTTCGTTCCCTCTTCCATCATTTTCCTTCGCTTGGTAGCATACTTCACATTACATAAAGTGCGTACACATCCAGGTTTATTCATAAGTTCAACTTTTCCCGCTTTCCCTACAATCCCAATCCATCAAAAAAGTTTTAGCAAACGTGATGGAATAAAGACTTGTTATTTTCTGTTTGTATTTCCTGCGTTAATGCTAACGATTTGACTTTTCCAGACGTGTAAAGAAAATTAGAGCAAATGGTTCTTATAACCTTGTTCCAGCACTTGTGGTACTGGTTCCATGTTGTTCGCTCGTAGTTTCTCCAAAAAATAAGTCGATTAACGCCAGCTTCATCAAAATGCTACCCGTCTATTTTTACACTACGCGCGTGTAATTTGAATAGTGATTATTTAACCAACCTAAGTGGGAAAAGCGGGTTTCCCGAATGACAAAACGGTTCCCATGTCGTGAGTCGCTACAATTTCCAATCCAATATTAAGCACCGTTTCCTGAAGCAGGTACACAGCTCACCAGAGAGGCGAGAACTCCCCGAAAAATCTTATTAGGACACAACAACGACGTTATGTGCAGCCTTCATTTTTATCGATTCCATTCTTTCATTTCTTGACTTACACGGTTGTACGTCTTCATATGTCACGTAAAAAGAGAAATAAGTACGACGGCGATTCTGAATATATGTGGTATGGATGTATGTCTACACATGCATTACTATACCTTTTCCCAATCCCATCTCCACTACTACTGCTGTCTGCCAGTCAGCATTCAACAATGTACCTCGGTACTTTCTCTTCTTCGTCTGTTGCAAGTTGAAAGTCTATTATTCAGCAACTTCAACTGAACCCGATGGTGGTGGACCACCGACACATCCTTGTACAATATATATATATGGTAGAATCTTCATTTCTTGGTATTTTTTCTGCATTTTTACCTACCTACTACTACCACTACCACAGCAGAACTCTACCAAATATGTAAGTACCTCACTACTACTTCTACGAATGCTTCTGTTCTGCTCAGCACGGTCCACTGACTTTGTTCGCGATCAGAAAACTTTTATTTTTCGTTTCATCTTTTTTCTCTATCTCCAGCTCTCTCTCTCTCTCTCCTACTTTTTGGTCTCATCCTTTTGCTTCCCTGCACATCTCTTTCTGCTCCCACCTCACTCTGCAATTCCATCTGTGCACAAGTTTCTCTGTGTGTCTCACTCTTCGTATCTATCTCCCTCAAAGAGAAGACGGGAAAGTGAGAGAGAGTGAGGGAAAAAGTTGATGATGAGTTGTGAACAAGAAGAAGAGAAACGCAAGCAAAGCAATCGGGACAGCAGCAACGAAAGAGTCTTTCGTTCATTGAGATATGGTTGTAGTTACTTGTTGGTGGTGACGTACATACGTACATAAAGCAGAAAAGCTTCTTCCAGGGAGATAAACAGAGAGAAAAAGGGAAAAATACTGAACTAAAATAGAGAGACGGTAAAAATCATCGTTTCGTCTGCCATATTGTCGTTTAGTTTAGTCTGGAAATTGCTAATGGCTCAGCAGTCTCTCTATAATGCAGAAAAGAAACAGTTCAACTTTGTCATGTTGTAATACTCTGTAGTTTCCGTAAATGGTGTACTTTTTTCTCTCTTTTGCGATAAGCAACATCAAATGTAACAGTACCGTTGGGACGTCCAATGGGAATATCAGTGAAGATGTAGGAGTGGTATTAACGCTCCCGCTGAGTTTAGGTAGAAAAAATGCTCATTCTATGAATTTACTCAAGAAGAAAACACTACAACGATAAATGACTGCAGGCGAGCGTATGAGCAGGCAAGCAAGAGATTATAGAGTGGTAACGCTTAGACTACCATGAATGGAACCCTTACCATGATCCTGTTTTTAAATTTCGATTTTATGCCCGGTCGTCCGACAGATACAATTTTCCAGTTTTGTGTCCTCATTTAATGCTTTACAATCACCAATTTTTCCTCGTGGTCTAAATTTACTTTCACTGGTATTTTAGTATCGGTAATTAACCAATCCTGAACATCAGTATTACTACTACACAGCACTGCCGAAAACCAAAATGGCATTCTGAATCAGCAGTAACCGCACGGTTTTCGGTAATGATACTCCTATATGATTGCCAGATATTAGTCCAATATATATGAGGGTAGAATGTTGAGAGTTGCACCGAAAGCGTTTGATGTGCACATTCTATTACGTACTACCTTGGGCAAGAAATGCTGGATTTTTGGTTGTATGCACACAGGTAGTAGTAGAAAACAGTATGGCATAACTTCGTGTCTCAACGACACTGAAGGAGAAAAAACTCGTTTTCTGAAACGATTGGATCATCATCATCATTATTGTAAGCCATCATAACGGCGGAAAATTGCTGGTTGGCAAAACATGAAGAAAAGGGGAAAAGGCACGAACGTAAAAGAAATGAGAAAAAATCAATAACTTTTGCTAACAACTTGAACAACCAAATGATGTTTGGGTGGGATGTATGGAAAAAAAGAATTTTGGTGTTGCGTGGAACACGGTATTACTTTTACCATCTTTTGTACCCAGACCACTACCCCAGAGACGAGGATGCAAAGCAAAACTTCCCTACGCATGTACGTGTCATACAACTTGTACAATTTTACTTTTGATAAAATATTGTGCATTTGTGAAATGCAAGGCATATTTATATATAAGATGTATCCCTATAATTTTCAGCTGACTGTAATTGTAGCACTCTTAGAAACCATAAATCATCCAGTTGTTAATCATCATCATTATTGTTGTGTAGCTAAACGCATTAGTACTTTACATTATCTCTCCTTTCCAATTAAACGTTACTTAAAATCATTATTTTGTACCCCATACCATGAATTAGAAATGATAACAGGAAAGGCAGACTTGCAATTTCCACATTCTAATCAAATGGAGAGGTTTTTGGGTACATTTCTAATAGTTCTAGTCTTTCATTCCTACGCACATAAAGCTTGTTCAGATAAGTTAGGTACAATACAAAAAACCACAAAAACACCTAATATCTTTAAAACTCTATTTTTTTCTTGAAAATGCATTTTCATATAGGATGAAGGGTATATTATTCATTAGTCAGCATTCAAATGAGCAGGTGCTATCGATGAATATACTTAACCAAAATGGAATAAATGTAACTGTGACAAGCAAATAAAAATATATCGTGTTTTTGTTTTATTTTCAATCTGAAAGTACTAATAAGCACGAATTTCGCCAATGGAGTCCTCCCGAACACTGATGACTGACAGATTTCAGCGATCCCGAAATATTCATACGTCAAGGAAAAGCTGGTGTTGTCATAATGAAGAATTGTCATACCACTGCATATACATAAGATATATATAAGATGCTGTCAAAAATGCTAATTTTTGTAAACCAAATAAAGCAAAGCAAATAAAGTGTGTTTGCCTTTTCACGCATGTTGTGCATTACGCATACACACCCTTCATCAAAACATCTTCCCTAATCTGACACTTTTAACAACTAGAAAATCACCCGAAAAGTCACATATCTTCAAAATTAACATAATCTTCCCAGAGACTTCCGGGAAAGAAGCAGGTCGTCACAAATGTTAAAAGACTTTCAACTTTTGAAACAGAAGAAGTAGTAGTAAAGACGTACACAAGACTGCGTACATAAAAGGACTCCTTAAGGCAGGCAGACACGTCCATTTTATTCACATCCTCGTCGACAACACATCAACCTATCCATCCGTCCCTGAAAACCATCAAACACATTCATGCATGATACGTAATTTTCTTTTACTACTACCACTCATATAAGTGGGCGTGAGTGTATGTGTAAAGAAGGAGCATTGACTCGGTAAAAATGTCCTTCAACGGTGATCGTAACGAGATGATATATTACTTTTTCAAGTGAAAATCTTTCTTGTACTCACAGACAGACACATGTTACTACAAACACATATGTAGCAGTAAAATAGTTGAAGAATAAAGCACAATGAAATGTATATCTATCGTCTTTATCCATTTCTTCTTTCTTTCTTTCTTCCTCTCTCTCTCTCTCTCTCTCTCTCTCTCTATCTTTCTTTTGTGTATTACACATAAGGTACGTGTTTGCGTGTGCATGTAAGCAACGCAACAGCCAGCAGTAGCAGCAGTGTTGGTAATAGTGATGGTTAAAATGGTAACACGGTCTCTAATGATGGTAAGATGCAGTGGCCGTGGTGGCAGTAGTTGAACCAGCAGAGCAGTGATGGTGGCGGTGGTGGTTTCTGTTGGAGCTCAAAGTTATATATATATTTTTTTTACCATGGTGCTGTTTGTACAACATGAAAGATATGGTAACGGTTGATATGTGTGTTGGAGGAGCTCCACCTTCCCTTACCTTTTGGGGTCTGTCTGGCTTTCACAGAAGAGAACACCCAATGGAGGGAACTCCGCCTTTAGTCTTGAGCACCTGCTGGTCCATCAAATTTGCACTTGTGTGCACTCTCGCTCTGTCTCTCTATCTTCCATTTTCCCCGTAGTCTACCTGCCCTGGTAGCTATCTATAAAGATGTTCGTTTTTGCCGCGACATACCTACATATTTGTACGTAATGCATGCAAATCATCGTATAAGCACTAACTTACATCATACATCGACTTCCAGTTCCACTAACAATACATCTTTTTGAGTGTCTGTTGTATTCATCATAGAAAGGGATTTATTCACAGCGTACCACTTACTACCGTATTCATATTCACATGTGGGTAATACATAGCTAGGTTAGTTGTTCGCAGGTAAATAGAAGGTAAGCAGGTTGAAGGGAAGTTGCTCTGCTTTTTTTGTCTTTTTTTTGTAGCATTTTGAATACATGTTTATACATTTTCTTAAGCTTTTTTTACCTGGTTATTGATGCAGCCAGAGAGGGATGTCGTCGGCCTACTAAGGTACCCCTACACTTTTTTTTCCTACACAGCTGAATACTGTTTGAAAGGTGACGGAAGATAGATAGGTTGCGAGATGGACGGATGGATGGATGATTGCAACATTTTTGTTCTTTCTTTTTCTTTCTTTCTCTCGCTTTCACTCCTCTCCATCTATCCTCCGCGTCTTAGTTTCTTTTCCCGAAAGAAACAGTTACATTTATTTGACTTTGAGCTGTGTGACTGACGATGGGTGAGCTAAGCTTATATTTACAATTTCATCATCTGTCTACCTTATACTCACAGTAGGTATTTTTATTTTTATATATTTTGTACAAGATTGTTTATGCTAAAATGAAATGGAATATAGCTACTAGCAAAATGTAATGGGGATATACACATATTTATTTTAATGTTGTTATTGTTGTTCTACACCGTATACTGAGGGGTGTTTGTATTGCTGTCTGTCTGCAACAGTCATTGCTATTTTCTAAAAAAAAGAAGGAAAAAGCAGAAAATTGTATATCCTTGCACATGGTTTACTGTTTACACATTTTCCCTCCTCCACACACATCATTCGTATTTATTTTGGACGTTGACGTTGTTATATTAAAGCTTGCTTCCTTACCACATTACCATCTCCAACAATGCACATTGCTTTCCCTATGTGTCATGTTTGATTCGCATTTAAACCTTTCGCTCAAATTGGAAGGCAAAAGAGAGGAGTAGTGAAAAGGGGAAACTTTTACTAGTTGGATATTTACTGACAATGTAACGTGTGCATCCTTTTTTTATCAGCACTCTACCATCCCGTAGCAATTCAGTATGCGTACCCGAGCTCTTTCTTGCTCCATCATCATCTCAAGGAAACAGTTCACTTTTTTACTGTTTATTTTTCGCTTTTCTCATTTTTCCATCTAATAGGGTATGTATGTTAGAAAATAACGGGTTAAAGTATGTATGTTTCCTTTTTTTGGATTCTTCGCTACTTTATACAAGTCCCCAAATACACTCGTCCCTTCTTCATACCTACATATACATACTTCAAATTTCACATCAATCTGACCATAGAGAATGAAGTAGATCAACAAGAAAGCAAGTTGAAGGGCCACTGCTTTCGACAGTTGGACAATACGGTGCCACCCAAAAGTATCACCGCTTTCCCTGTACTTTTTATAATACATAATAATAATAACATGGATTTCATCTGCTTGGGTTTGCAAGGATAATATTTTCCCTTTTACTTTCTCCACGGTTCAACTAAACGACGAAAATTGGCGTGTCCTGGAATAAGGGCGATGATGACAAGGATTAGACTTCAAGGAAAAGTAATCAACTGACGGATTTCCCATTTTGGAATTCCCCAACATACACAGCTCCACACTCACATACCTAGCACATTATACACAAGGGCTGAGATGGTATCACGTTCGTCCGTTACAGAAGCACTTCTTCCTCGTGAAGCGCCGATTTATAAATACTTGATCCAGCACGTACTCCATCCTTTCAGCAACCCAACACTTGTAAAGGTTCGTAGTCAGAGGTGGCATGGAGCTGTATCCTTTATGTGAGATGTACTTAGTATTATTATTATTATTATTATTATTATTATTATTATTATTATTATTATTATACATTTCAACATGACTACATGCTTCCAAGAAGCATGACGTGTACCTATGGGTGAAAGCTTACTTTCACGAGGCACTCGCTTATTTAGTGTGATTTGTTTGCTGGAAAATTTGAAATAAACTTGCAATAATTGACAAGATTCATTTGAAAATCACAAAGGGCTTTATCTCTACAATAAAGGATGATAATCTATTCACAATCCTTTTCATCATCACGTCATCAAGCATAACAATAAAAACATATATAGTTTTGTATTCTTGAACGCATTTTGCAAATCCGCCTTTATTTCCCTGCCATAACTCATTAGTTTGACGAACTACAAACAATTCGGGGTGTCCTTGTGTTTTTCCCCTGTTTTGTTATATCCCCAAATTTATATCTCTAAGTATATGCTCCTGCTCAGCTAACGAGGTGTGTAGCGTCGACTTTTCAATTAGACAATTTGAAAAATCAGTCGGCCTTATGAGCGCACAAATCCTCTCAATAAAAACACGAAACAATTATTAATTTTCAAGGAATACACTTATCGAGTTCGTGTTGTGCTCTCCAAAAGTAGAAAGAATCCAGCTCACACACAAGAGAGAGACAACCAGAACAAAAGCAAAAACAACTCTTCAAAGCACTCTCTTGCACATATCTGCTGATCGTTTTACACTCTAATTTGATGATTTACTCAACAACTCCGTACATCCTTGTATCCAAGAGCGTGATATTGTATTTATCATATCGAAATATGACTATATACAGCTCAAATACTTCGTAATGAAGCTATATCTCTCTTTTGCAAAGTGTATTTACTGGAGCATGCTTATTCCTTTTAAAGTCTCTCCCGTTCTCATCTTTTTTGGCAGTTCCAGTAACAAGAATAAAGACCTTGATAATCCGTTTCATTTGTGCTCCGTCATCCTCCTTCTACTTTTCAGAATCATCAACAGCTCAGAAACGGCAGAGCAACAACGCTGCGTTGTTGTCAAAAGCTTTTATCTTTTGCTTATAATACTATTATTATGTTCCCTCTCTACATTTTATATCATCATATCATCATCCTCAATCCATATACATGCCAACCATTTATAGACATAATTGCACAAACCCTGTTGAATGACATTGAAATGAAGTGGCTTATTTTATTTCGGATCTACTCTGAGAAGACAAACCAAGTGCAGAGGAAAACTACTAGAGAGAGAGTAGGGAGAGAGAGTCCTTTCAAAAGACTACCCCATCATTGACAACTTGCCACTAGCGTTTCTTGTACGTCTCCTACTTTTCCACTACCTATGAAAAACTTTATCTCAAATGTTCCTTTTCATGTAGACGAGTTCTACTTCAAAAGGGATTACTAGTTCAACAGAGAGACCTGTTTTATTACGAACACGTTGGCAGATACGTGCATTTGAGGGAGTGACTGAACGAAATTTAGTTGATGCTGAGTGTGTGTATGTGTGTGTTTGTTAATAGTCGGATGGAGACTGATGTGTGCATATGAATGCAATCAAAATATTACTCGTCACAGCTTTGTCGTTATCACTGATGCCAGCAACACCGAGAATATATTTCGATTCATCTAGGTCATATCATCATCCCCAGTTTCATGCCTGCCACATGCCTTGTCAAAAAGTACTATACTTCGAAGTACTAAAATTCCCAATAATACGATATAGTAACGTTTAATAATAGGTAATAATAACAACAACAATAAGCTCTTACGTGAATGCAAAGAAGGAAACCAACGACAAAATCCTTTCAAAAAGCAGGGAAACAGGAGCAGCAATTGTTGCTTGTACTCCGTATATTTTCACGAAAGAACCTCAAATGTCAAATGCATTAATCATTAGCGTACACAGCAAAACAGAGAACCTTGTGTGTGTGTGTGTGTGTATTCTCCCGTGTTCATTTACTGCATAAGTGGCAGTAGTGATGTTATGTCGCACGACATGTGTGCCCGTCTTTCACTCTCCCTACTCACTTCCCAATGATGATGTGACTTGAAATTGGTTGGTGTATAAGGTAATAAAGAGCGTGCAACAAAGGAATACAATGTGTGCGTATACGGCTACGAGACAGCCAGCAGTAGAGAAAGTGCATGGGTGTTTGGTAATAATAATTTGAAATATCGGCTTTTATTTATTGTTCACTCTTGGAAAAGTAGAAAGAGAGAGAGAGAGAGTAAAAGTGTACGAGTGTGTCTGTCCCGTTTGCTGTACAATTGGACCAGTTCTCTAAAGCTACAGCTACCACCAATCAGCTAAGCCTTTTGGTGACATACGTTCCTTTCGGGAGTTGAAGAGTGATGGTGGTGGTGGCGGCACTCTCCTTGGTAGCATATGGTATTAGCAGAGAAATATATCTAATTGCCTGTTCTTTTTCCTCTCTCCTTTTACGCGATTCCTTTTCCATCCGTTTATCCTTTTCTCGTAGTTATGTAACCTTTTCAAGGAAAATGCGGTTGCATGGCATTATGCCGTATTATTTATTTTGCGTTATAAAACGTGAAGAATGGTAGATAGAGGGATCACAAATAATGATCAAATGAGAGTTGCGAGAAGCAATAAGGTAATATAATACACTGCAGTATTGGTCGGCTGTTGCTTTATTTCAAAGACAAAAGTCAAACCGCAAAAGTCGCTTCGTGTACACTGATGGAAGAAAAAGACAAAGAGAACGAAAAGAGAGAAGAAGAGCGAGCGCGAGCAAGAGACTGTCTCCTTTTTCTTTTCAGTTTATTCAAAGAAAGAGATTGTGTACATATCCTGCGAAGCGTAAATGCAGACACAAAAGACATTATTTTTATATGCGCACACAAGGACGGGGAGCACACGACGACTAAGAAAAAAGGGTCATAAGTAGAAGAGCCGCTGGTGACTTGTTATTTGTACAGTATTCATCAATTTGAGTAATATTGGAACCTTGGGTCCTCTAACCCTTTTACTGTTCCAACAGAACACAATTACGACAATGGGGAAAAATAATAGAAAGCAAGCCATCACACCGCATTGCACCTCTATTACATTCAACTTATCAGAAAAAAACTTGGGAAAGAATAAGTGAGAGAAAAGACATTTCACTCTCTGTCACCTTCAGATACTTTGCCTATATACAAAACTTTCTCCTGTCACACAACACGCATATGCTCCTATCCCCATTACAAGTCGACCCACCATATTGCAGAAAGTGCAGGGGTGCTTTTCCTCCTCACATAAAATTATTTTCGGGGATCTTCATGAAGAAGGAAAGTAGTTGTTTACCTTTGCAGGAACAGGTATGTACATATACAACACCAGTAGTCTCGTTGTCGGATGTTTGGAGTCCTATTTCTTGGAGGCTTTATGTTACTCTTTATTATTTGCTCACTCATTCATGTCTCTTCATCCGTTGCCCAATGTTTTCTCCGCTGGCTTCGGCGCGATTGCTAGCTTTTGACTCGTAACAATTGATATTAACAATACGACTAAAAAAGAATACAAATTTTAAATGCGCTCCTTACATGTTCTTATCGAAGGTATACCGTGTTTTGGGATGATTTTATATTTTTGCGTGCCTACGTTTCTCCGCGCATTATTTTGTTTTACTCTTTTTCAGCTTCATCACCATCGTAGTCATCAATCATGCAATTTTCATTTACCTTCGTTGAAGGAAGTATTGTTTTGGCGGTGTTGCACGGGCATGAGCGCTCGATCGTGTTTCTGCTTTCGAACTTCTTTGCTTTGGAAAATAAGAGGAGTTACACTCGTGAATATTAGAAGTGGTAACTGGAGAAAAGCAATTCCGAATCGTACATTTGATACGTCATAGTACTGATAGATGTAAGATATTTCCAGCTATTGTACGGACTACTATTATAACAACTTTCTATTGGAATTGAAATTGTATCCAGAAACGTTTCTTGCTTTCAAACTAGTTTACTCCTATAGAGAAGCGGAAGAAGTCCCTCACATTCATATGCACAAAAGTGATAAAAATGAAGTATATATACATGCAGTTATATGCCAAACTACGGTCATCATCATCATCGGGATGTTTTCGATTGTACGTTGGAAAAGGAGAAATCGTAGGAAAACTCACTTGGTGGAGAAAACAGAGCAAACAAGTTTCTCTCATTTTGATTCCATCAGAATACCACCCATATGTGAGTACGTAGTTCGTATTCCGTATGACAGACACATTCATAAGTACAAAGCATAAGTTCATGCATTTTGTGGAATATTTTTACAAAGCAAAAAAGTAAACGAGCGCGGCGCTGATAGCTACCATTATATACGGAACGCTTTCTGTATAACAATGGTACCGCTTTATCAGTGGTAACTGGTATTTACCAACCCACACGTACGTTCTCTTTTGATTTAACAATAGCCCAGTCAGCCAACCAAACAAGGACGACAAGGAAATGTGATGTGATGATGATGGATCTTGAACAAGCAAAAGTTTTTTTTGGTGGGAAACAATCCAGCCGTCCGTACTTTTCTGTTTCTCTCCTCTTTTGCTTTTATTCAAACCAAACATAGTATCAATCAGCCCAGCAGTGGGGGCACAGGGCATACAAACTAATAGTGAGCTTGGTTAAAGATGCTCTTTCGACCTTTTCAAAATATTTATCCTTTCAGAAACGAATCACGAATAAATCCCCAGCGAATTCATACATTACATGCGAGGAGAAATGTATGAGGAGAAAGGAAGGTACCAGTATATAAGGTATAAACACCGTTTGATTGTGTGAGCCAGTGGAAGAGCATTATATCATCATCATCAACAACAACAACCAACAACTATCCATCCATCTACCTACTGGGCCAGCTCATCATCTACAAAGTACATGTATGCAAAGTCTGGTAGGATATAACAACAATGAGCGTATAGAAGCGGTAACAAGATCCCACCGGCGAGAGGAATAGAGACGAATGGGGTGTAATAAAGTTGTGTGATTACGGTTTCGTACAACAGTATTGGTATCCCTGTGTATCTGTTACAAAAGGATACTACTCGTTATTTTCTTTCCCTCTATTTCTCCTGCCGACTTACCTGTAGAACATATTTGATTCAAACATTCCATCATTTTGGAGGAAAAGTAATTGTGCTTGTTACAAAGGGTTTTCCCCTTACTTGGAACAAAGGAGATTATGTGTTGTGTTTCCCGGTTCTTGGACTTTCAATCAAAAAAGAAATCCATCACTATTTAGGGAAGAGTATAACAGGAATATTCTAGTTTAGTAATTCCAAACCAACAAACAAACAAAATTTTCCATTAGGTATGTTGGGTATGGGTATGTTATTAGTATTAGACTGGCCTGTCTAATAAATTCTTTCCATTTAATGTAAATGGCTTTAATAATACGGTACAACAGCAGATATCAAGTTTTGTTGCTAATTCGTATAAAAGTAAATGTGGGGGCGTGAGTTAATTCTCCCGTGCTTACATGTAAGTTGTTTCTACGAACGGTAGCTTATTTTTTTATAAAATTGTCGTTCCGTAATTAGTAGTGTCATACAAACATCTATACATACTCAACACATGCTTTCGTGAGTAAAGATATAAGTAGCATCCGTAAAAGCAGGAGCAGTACTTGGTAGCAAGTCAGTAAATTAACCTGTTATAACTTGTAGGAAACTAGATTTTCAGCAAAGGCTTGTCAGAGAGCTTATTACAAACGGGCATTACCAAAGGTAATATTTTTTCCAATAAATTTACCTGGAATATGCTTCCTGAAAAGGTAGTATTATTATAGAGATGTCTAAATCGCCTAATGCTAACTTTTAAAGCTGCTTTTGCTAATTTTATTTACTTCTGCTTTGTTTGTCATGAGATGAAGTAATTTAGCACGACATAGATTTTTCATAGGTATTTACCGACAGTTAAAAGTTTCATTGATTTGTCATTTTTTTAAAGGGAAAGTCATATACTATTTTGCTTGGGTGAGTTAGTGAACAGTTTCCAGCATGTAAAGTCTTAATACCAATAAGGCTTCAAGTATTGTAAACGCCAGATCAATGAGTCGGAAAATGGAAGTTTATATGAATATTGGTACGTGTCATTAACCTCAGGATATCTGCTTGCACAACTCATCTGCGAGAACCAACAAAATTTAAAATTTAACTTTTATCCCAACAGTAAATTTTATTTTTTTGTATGAATATGGTAAATATTTGTAAATATAAAAAGTCACCTTTGTCTGCTAAGCCCAAAAGTTATTGCGTTGACTGCCCTAACTGTCTCCCTCTTTTCTTCACGTCTACTTTAACAAAAATCACTTTAACAAGTGAAATTGAAAATAATCAAGTGGGCTATTCACCATTCATTTCTTGTCTACTCAAAATGACCAACCTACTCCTGCTCTCAGTCTCACGCCATTTTCCCTACCAGCAGCCCTAGAGGAGTTATTATTATCTCAAACAACGTTGAATGAATAAAAGGGAAAGTCGTGTTTCCTGTTGAAAGACATATAAAATTGACGGCAAATAGATCTCAATTTTGGATTAGGATTGGGAGAAAAAGGACAGGTCATAAAGTTAGAACGTGCCTTCCATCTTGATTAACCAGTCAAAAGTAAGTATTCTTCTTTTCTTTTTAACACATACACACACACATGCACAAATACACCAATAACTGCTACCGTTACTGCAACTAGCTATCACTTGAATAAATGTTCTTTTCACTACAAAAAAGTCAGGTTTTTCTTTGCAATCTGCTCACCAAACCAAGAAAACCAACAAGAAAAAACACTAACTAGCTAGGTAGTGGAAAAGTAAAAGGGAGGAAAAACTAAGTAAATAAAGTAGTGAAAGAAAAGAACAGAAATGAAGCTCAGAAAACTGCCTACCTCTTCAAGTAAAGTAATATAGAAAAATATACGGAAAAGGAGGAAGGAAACGAGAAAAATGTGAAGGAGAAACTGGAAAAGGAGTGTGCTGCAGCAGCCTCTGACTCAGTCAACTAGGTAGCCTAGCTAAAGCATGAAGCCCAAAAAAAACGACGAGTTTACGGTAGCGCGTAGAACAGAGAGGGAGGGAGCTAGAAGCAGGAAACGTGGGACAAGGGATATATAAGGAAGGAAGAACAAGAACAAAGTTTGAGTTCATTAGTTTTCTCTTCTTACTACTTTCTCCTCTTTTTTTGAGAAACTAGTTCATCTTCCCTTACTGCATTACGACTGGAGAGTTGGTTCAAAACCATTCGTTATCATTTTTTTCGTGTCTCCTGCTCAATTTGTTGAAGAAATATAATAAAGGATGCATGTACCTACGACAATGCCAATCTAGGAGGAACGAATGTGTAGGTACATGTCTCACCGTGTAGACCCCTAGCTGGAAACATAATGATAATGTATTAATATTCTGAGTCTGCCATCAACCGGAAGACTTTTCTCCTGTTTCAAAATGTAACATCGTTTACTTCTTATATCCCTATTACTAGTTATTTTTAGGGAAAAAATATGAAGAATTGAAATAAAACACGACACAGCCGCTTGCTTCAAAATTATAAGCCGATTCCCAGACTCCAAACTTCCTTTATTTTTATTATTATTTTTTTGGCATATCTGTTTAC